>MNCI01023883.1:0-13718 GCA_015680685.1 Gnetum montanum | reverse complement strand
AGCATTTTAGAAAAACAATGGAAGCTCCGCTACGAGGTAGGCTTGTTGCGCTTTCACATTTGTTTGTTTAGATAATTAATTTTTTCTTGGTTTATTATTAGACCGAACTATATAAATGTTGTAGATTTTAAACACTTTTTGATGTTCGGGATGTTCCTTTAAATTTTTTATATGTGTGGTTTATCAAGATTCATGATAGTGTGAAAAATGTTTAGGTTTGTAAAATACAGTTATTCTGCATGAAATTTACAGACTCCTACATCTAGTTGGCTGTATTTGGGCATGTCTTTCTCATCCAGGAACTGTATTGAATTTTTATAAAATGGTCCTGGTCCCTACCTAAAGCACACGATTATTTATAGAATAATACTCAAAAGTATGCCGAATGGGGTGACCAAATGTTAATTGAGTAACCGAAGATCCAGGGAGCTGGAAAGCTTATAACAGATTGGTAGTTGCAACCGAAATCAGTATTGATGCAGGAATTAGGAAAATAATTCTCCAAATATGTACATGGAAGAGAGGAATTCATCTCTAGATTTTAAGCTACAAGATGAGCACATTTTTGTTAAGTGATTGTATTCTTTAAATAAATAAAATTCAATCTTTTCATGAATAAGTGAATTTTAATTTTAGTGCATTTTTGTTCAAGTATTTTGTTTTTAAAAATTTTCTGTTTTCTTTTCATACTAATCTTCCTTTTTTACATTTCATTTTTATGTGGGATTGACTGTTTGTCTAGGGGTTTAATAGTGTACTTCATCCAAATACATAATAGTGATGAAGCTTTGTATATCAATTACTTAGAATATGCATATATACATAATTTTGATGGGATAGGAGCATGATGTTCTTTATATTTTACAAATTGTTTCTTTTGCTTGGTTTGCATAGAGCCCTTAGGGCAAGAGCAAGATGGGTTTATCACCAAACAGCAATAACAATGAAGGAGTTCAGCTTTGTGTCTTTGACATGAGAAGGTGACAGCAAGACGAATTGATAAGATCCTTTATTTCTACCCTCCTAGTTTGCCTCTTACCAGTCAGCTCTTTGTTATTGGACTAGTGAAGGCTTGGTTACATTCACTATGTAAAACGTATTCTACACAGCCATCTATTGGTAATGTTTNCATCTATTGCTAATGTTTACTAGGGGTATGAACTGACTAGGCTTTATTAAATTATCTAAATTGAGCAGTATGTGATTAGCAGTAGTTGATCATGCTAATTCATTTTTAGACCTATTCCTCAAGTTATTGTCTTTTTGTCTTGCAATGCTTTATTTTCAAGATTTGATTTATTCTGACCAGTGTATTTTAGCCAGTATGGTTGGCTTGGTAGTAAATTCTGGAGTTGCAGTTCAATTTATGAAAGTTCAACTATTACTATGTGTATTTTAATGGCTTAATTTTTAGAAATACTTTACATTCAACCATCCCAGACACCAGCTGCGATGCTATGTTTTTCTAGCAAAAATTGAACGAAATAAAAGTTTTGTTGCTTATTATATTGACATAGTTTACAAATTTGTGCTAGCTTTGGTTTTTGAAAACTACATTGAGATTAGAAATTCATCCATATTGTTCTAAAGCACCGAGGTGAGTTATGATGATGTGGAGCATTTTCCTTAACAAAGCCTTCACAGATATTTCCTTAATGAAATCTCTTCATAAAATGGTGGCTAGTGTCATGTCTTTTCAACGTATTTTAAATATTATTGGCTTGCCATTAACGTTGTGGCTTTTCTCTCTTTGTCTGTAGTAGATGCATAAGTTTTGCTATATGGATTTCAATTTTTACAACATTACTTGTCTTGTCCAACATTTGTATCATATGGAAAGCCAATTTATATATAACCTATCAGTTTTTTTTTTTTTTGGTTTAACTTGGATGCTTTTACTCCCAAGTTTCAATTTCATGTTATTTAAGAGAGAGTTAATAGAACAGTGCTATAGTTTAGTGTAAGACTATAACCTATTGCAGTTTAACCTATAACCTATGCCATATGACTCAGAAGTCTCAACCAAGGAGCCATATTTGTACCTTGAAATATGAATATCATTTACTTACACAGATTTCACTATTTATACTATTAAAATGAAGTTCCATTTGATAGACTTTTCAGTTTGAACATCTTTCATGTTATTTCAATGCTGTATGATCTATTGAGATGATAACAATTTAAATGCTTTGGAATTAGAATTCTGATGACTTTATTTCAATTTCAGGATATTTTCCCTAGAAGCTCCATGTGCAGTAATTGAAGCTGACAAACACTCTTATGTATTCTATCAGTCTATCAGTCAGAACCAGATATTTGGATGGTCTTGGTGAGTTTCTAATGCTTAACAACAGATTATTTATATGTTTGTTCTTGTGCAAATGTTTTGCAATGGTTTTAATTTAACTGTAGTCTTTGATTTATTATTTCACTCCAAGCACAAGATTTAAACAATTAAAACCTTAAGCTAATATGACAGAAAAAGGAAGAAGTGTGTAGAATGTAGTATAAACAACTCAAAAGAAATGCATTTAACTTATTTATGCAGTATATGATACATGGAGAGACAAAGCAGATCTTTATTGGCTGTTTTAGGATTAGTTTTATTTTTTGTTTGGGTAATTGCAACATGAGACCCACCTACTAAAACTGCCAAATTTAGTGATGCACTTTATAGAGCTACAGTAAGCTATATATCTGCAATACATTTGTAGTCCAAAGAGCTATAGGAGGTAGGAAGACTTTATATGCTTATAGAATTAGGCTTGAAATTGATGAGACAGACTTTTAATAGTATCATGAAATTGGCAATTATACATGGTTATGTTATGCATAAATGTAACTAAGAAAATGTTGGAGACAGATACATAATGTAAAGAAGCAAATTTTAACAGATAAATTGGAGGTAAAATTCTGAACTGAACATGTGATTATTTTGTTAGAAGGAAATATGTTACCATTATTAGAGCATATAGAGGCTGCAGCAATTTGTCAATTTGTTATATTAAAATAATTAGAAGTTTGCACGGAGTGAATTTTGATCATTTTGTTATAAATTTTTTTAAAAAAATTGTTATATTAAAAAGGAAGCCATGTAACAAGCCATGAGAATGATTTGTGTTACCTAGGAAAATATGACTTTACAAACAGGGAAACAAAAGAACCAGAACCAGAACAAAAAATTTGTAAAAGCATCTATTTATTTGATGGTGAAAATTATGGTATTACAAAAATTGCAGAGTAATGGGAAGAAAACCCTCTTTGAAAAAGATCAGAAGTGGAGGTTTGTAATTGAATGTGGATTACATAGATGCTGTAATGTGATTGCATCTATACAAATTAATAGAGAACGAATTAGATCAGAAGTGGAGGTTTGTAATTGAATGTGGATTACTTAGATGCTGTAATCTGATTGCATCTATACAAATTAATAGAGCACAAATTAGCTCACATCAGTTTCCAAGTTGCAAAGGCATGCAATATTGTAGGGATCAAATAGATAAGGAGGAACTTGTTAGAAATTTTTCCTTTTTCGTATTTTCTTGGGATGATACAAAATGAAACATTTAACAGTAGATAATGTGATGACACAAGGATGAATAATGGTTAATCGATGTTTCTGTTGGAGTGCTTGTCAGGATGACAATCATATCTTATAATAATGCTTGTTATGATATCTTTTTCCAATTGATGCTCTTGACATTGCCATTAAATAATATTTAGTGATGTTGGCATTGCTATTTCTAATAGTTCAGAAATGTGTACTCTCTGCTAATGTATGTCGGAGATGGAGCTGATAATATATATGTAAGTCAGAGTATGGGGATGAGCAAAGGTAAAGGAAGCATGCTAAAGGGGCAACCATCTCCTTTATTGTGGGTTTTTTGTGTGTTAGATATGGATGTGTATGGTAGGTTATTTAAAAACTTGAAAGGGTTTTTGTCCCTTGTACTTTGACTAGAAGGATTTTCATTATGTTTCACAGGGCTTTGAGATGGGGGCACGTAACCAAATGTGTGTTGTGTGGTCTTTTCAAGGAGGTGCCCAATAGTATTTTCTAAATCAGCAATTGATCACCAATTTGATGATTAATCACTGGATTTTTTCTTTCTTTATTTTTAAAAAAGGAAATACATGTTTTTAAATCTGATTCATCCAACTTTTTAAATTGACTGACTGGACTTGCCTACTTTTTCCTAACTCGCTTGTTTTTGACCTGACTAGTTTATGATTTTTTAAACACCAGTTCTCAGGATGCATTATGCATTTGAAGCCTCAAAATACTATGCTAGTTGCAGAGTAAAGGATGCATGGAGTCATGGGACATAATTAATGTGAATGGCAATGTGGTTTTTAAGTTTGAACTATTTGTAATAAAAGTCCGAGCACATTTAGTAGGGGCTTGGGAAATTTGTACTACAAAGCATCTTGGATACATTTTGAAAATCATGGGAGTTATTTTTGGGACTTTGGGAGATGTCCTTGCTATCCTAGGGATAAGGTCAAAATTGACCATGCACTTGTTGCATCCTTGTCTTGGGGCCATTTTGAATGTGGTTTCTTCTTCTTCTTCTCTCTCTTTTTTGGGTTCATGCTAGGTTCTATTAAGAATGATAGGGGCACTAATAAAATGTACACATTATATGGGAATAAGCAATTCAGATACATGAGGTCACTTGTTCAAATGGATAGTGAGATTAATAATAATGTGAAAAATAGAATTAGAGGATGGATGTAATAGTGATAAGGTATAGGTGTTCTTTGTAATATGAGAATCCCTACTAGGCTAAAGGGAAAGTTTCACAGAGCAGTTATTAGATATGAGATGCTTTATGTTAAGGAATGTTTGCTTATCAAAAGCATCAGGCTCAATACGTACATGTGGTAGAGATGCAAATGCTAAGGTGGATGTTGGGTGTGACTAGCAAAGATTGAATCAACTCCTTTCGTATTAGAGAAAGTTTGTTACTGCCAACTATTGATGAGAAGATTAGGGAAAGTTGTCTTAGATGGTTTGGTCATGTGCTAAGAAGACTAGAGAATGTCCTTGTTAAAAGAGGTTGTTTTATTAAGCTTAAAAGAAAAAAATAAAGAGCTAAATGAAAAACATACATGGTTTAAAGATATAGAAGAAGACATTCAAGTTGTAGGTATTGATGTTTATTTGGTTCTTAATAGTGTTAATTTATGGTTTTATTATCAACCTCCACGTGTATGTTATTAGATAAAAGATGTCTAATTATGATGGTTTACATAATGATATAATTAAAGTTGTTAGTTATTTAATAAAGAGATGTGACTATTGATGTGTCATTGTGTCCTATGGCCTTCATACCAATAAAAGGGCTCACACTTGTTCATTTTGAGACATAGCAATACATGAGACACATATACAACTAAACCGTCTACTGGCAAGTCTATGGTTACATATATACTCACATGTTTTTACTTATAAATCATAGTCATACTCAATGTTCATTATGTTACATTTCTTTGTTATTCATTCTTTCAAGTGTTTGTTACAAGTGCAACCATATGATTGTTCTCTTGCAATTTGCTACATTGTTGCTCTTATTTAGTTGAGTGCTCAAGCTCTAGTGCTTATTGTGTATTCTATTGTGTGTTTGTATCCTTGTTTCATCTTATGTTTGTCCAAACTCTACTTCACTATTACAACTGTGATCCTTATATGGTTTTATATTCATGGTTTTGTTTCTTATAAGTCATCGTTCTCAATATCCTTGGTTTTTCTACTTCTTGTGGATATCAAATTTGACCAAATAGAAGTGAACAGTGAAAAAGAATTCATATAGCCAACCCATTTAGTGGGGATAAGGCTAGTATGATGATGGTTATTATTAGAAATTGTTTGTAAAGTTTAACCTCTTGACATATTGTTAAAGGTAAGCTTTGTAATAAACCTACCTTGGGGTTTTTGGGTTTATATAGAAAAAAATTCAAGGGCATATTAAAAAGAAAAATGAAAGTTAGGGCCTTCTTATCCTATACGTGTCTTTGTAAGTCTATATTGGGTTTACTGTTACAACATGAGAGAGATTAGGATTGTGAAAGGGTTGGGTCTCCTGTGCTTAGGTTATTGCTGGAAAGCCTGGATCTTGGCTTGTAATCGTTGTCTTGATGATCAATTTTAATTGAATGTTTACTGTTGCTGCTTTCTTGTTAAGTAATTTCTTTGGTTTCTCTTATTGCTAAATTTGATCCATTTGTTTGGTAATTTGTTAATTTGTCTTATTTTGTTGCGCTAGTTTGCTACGGGAACTGCTGCATGCTTTTGTAACATGGCATTTCATAGCACTTTTGATATCTAGTTTGTTCGAATTTATTTGCATCTCCTACTATTTATTTGTGGCACTGGCTAAATAGTTATGCCACCACTAGATCAATAAAGCTCCCTCTGGGTTTCATTCATTAATCACACTATGCTCATAGCTACTTTCAGCCAGCTTTAGCTTGCTTCAGTGTATTTTTATACATCTTTTGGATTATACAGTTTCTCAAAATTAACAACTCATCTTCACTGTTCAATTAGCATTTCATTACTGAAAAACAACATGCATGATTTATCTCTCCGTAATGCCTACCCTTTAATTCAGTTTGTAAGTGTGCTGTTTATAACAATTAAGGTTAAAAGTTCAATTCTATATGTGTAATCTCAGGCACCATAAAAATGTAAGCTCAGGTTCATATTATGTAAATTGGCTACCATAAAACTTATCCTTTCAGGTCACTCTAATTTGATGACAGTGAGGTAATGATTATGATTATTTTGCTGCAACATTCATCATTTTCTTACACATTGAAGTTTTACAGAAATGCTCCACATGGTTTCACAGAATCACATAACATGTTACTGGTACCTGGACTAAGATACTGTTGACTGTTTTCACTTTTGAGTTCACTGTCTTCTATAATAATCCATAAATTCAATTTTCACTGTAGTTCATATATACGTCTGGTCAACAGATATCTAATTAAAAAGAATTCAAATGTGTATTAAATATAATTGTAGTTTAATTCTAATTTGTGCACTATTAAATGCTGAAAATTGATAAATTTGTCCTGATTTTTATTGAACACTAACTGCTGCCAGGCTGTTGAGAAAGTTAAAGAATTTGATGAACTCTGCCGACATGAAGCATTAAGAGATGTTCTTAAAGAAGCACACAGTCTTTTCACAATGTTTTATGGTTCCATCAGGACTCCACTTGAGAAGAAACCTAATGGGGCAACTGCTTGGAGTTTATATGTATTTCTCACAGATTATTTGCCAGGTTAGGTCAATGTATTCATCAGATATTCCTTTTATATGTCGATATAAATAATATCTACTTTTGAAATTGGTGATTTTTCTGACAGATTTTATGGTTGGAAAGAAAATTCAAATGCCAACATTGCATGAGTCACCTGTAGAGCGTGGAACCATTCAGATGCTATCTATGACAAGAGAAACAACATTAGAAGTTCAGGTTTGTTCTCTCACTTTGTCTGTTTCTCTCTACCCAAGAAATTTGGTTTGTGTTCTATGTTAGCTATTTATCGCATGTAGCTGTATTAACACTTTGTATTAACACTTTGTAGATGATGATGATATTGTTAGCATTTGTATTTCCCTGTTTGTGAACATACTTATTGCATTGTTTCTCAGTATGCAATCTCTCTCTCTTTTTTGTATGCTTTTAAAGTTAAGTGACTTTTGCATCAAGAACAGCTTTGTGGAAACAATATGCCAAAAACTGCTAGCAAACTGTAATTTATATACAGAATGACCATGGTCTATCATTGGCTATTGAAAGAATGAAACAAAATTCTCTTCTATAGGCCTTTGTTCTCTTTCATGTTCTAGGTCTGCTCAAGCTTCTCAATTTTATTTTGATCTGTCTTTGATTTTACTTGCATGAGAAGTCCATCAGTCATTGTACAATTACAATCTGTAAAACTTACCCTTTTTTCTTCCATGTGGTCTCTTCCCTTTCTTGTACCTTAGTCAATTGCAAACAGAGAATCTGATGTCTTTCAAAAGGTGTCCATTTTAGGTAGATCATAGGCTTATGCAATTCTAAGATATGATTTTCATTGTAGTTTTTATAGTAAAGATTCCACTTGACAGTGTCATATTTTGGGACTCCTGAGTCATGTTCTGCCTACCGTATTTTGTTTAACTTTGGTGATTCCTCCTTTGAAGCTTTTGAGATCTTGGCATTGGTCCTTAGTTGTCTGGTTCAGAATGGAATCCATTGCATGCAAGAAGAGCACTATTTCAAGAAAACTGTCAGAATGGAATCCATTGCATGCAATAAGAGCACTTTCAACATCTTTTGTGCTGATTTGGGCCTTCTTCCAGGCATTCTTTTTTTTGGCTGTTGTTCCAAGTTCTGTTCCATTATCTTCTACTAGAATGCTTTCTCAATTTTCCAAGTGGTAAAATCAATTATTTAGTTGACTTGCAGTGGTGTGACCTACATACTGATCTATCAATAGCACAGTTCCAATATACTGCAATTTAGGCTTGTTTTTATGTGTATACCACAGCTGTGTTTATTTAATCAGAAGCAATTTACCATTGTCTTTTTGGTTGTGTAGCTCAGCCATTGCTAAAAGTATCTTGTATTGAAATACAGTATTTCCAATTTTATTCGCACTCCGTTTGCAATATTATTTGATAGCTTTGTTGTTGATTGTGGATATATTAAACATTGATGTTCATGTACATGTTTAGGGTGTTTTAAAAGATCTATATCTTTTATGTTTGCAGTCATTCGTAAGGGTTCTGGTGTCACCATTGACAGGAAACTTTGTAAAGAACACATTGATAATGTTCCAAGATTTGCTGGTTTCAACATCGCTCTATCTAGTATGTTTAACTTTTAATTTCATATATATATTTTTATAAACTGAATTTAATATTATTTTTATATTAGCCTGGTATTATACCAAGCCTGAGTAACCTTTCCACATGGTTTTAGGGGGATACATCAAATCTCTTCACCTATTTTGTTCAATGATTAACTCCTACTACTGTTGCAACTGGCACAAACTCAAGATCATATGTGAGGCCAGCAGTTCTGGCAGTTCTAGATCCTGTTTCTTTTGGCATCATATCTCTTTTGTCAGATGAAGCTGACCTGACTAGCAATAATGCTTCTTGTGGCCAGCAGGATAAAACTAGCTTTGTTCCAAGTCCTCTTCAATGTGATAGGTGGTGGTGAGATAAGGATGGCTTTCTTGTTAATGATTCATGGGGATCAGATCATAGTGGCAGTGGATTCATATACCCAACAGTCCTGCTTCAGCAAAGAGAAGAGCCTATGCATATGTGTGTATATCAGCAAAAGAACTTAACTATCATCATGCTTGTCCCCATAAAATTATTGGATAGTGCCATGCATGGTATTTCTATATTGAAACAACAACTTCTTGAAAATGTAAGTTTTTCAAAATCCTTTTGGTGAATTTTGTGAATATGTCGATTGAAAATTTTATTTGTCTAGAACATGTTACTTTTCTAATGCTGATAATTTTCTCCAAGTATTTTAATTTTATCAACTAGTCCAATATGCCATTGCTTCAAATCATGTAAATATGTAATTTTGTTTATGGTATGCTGATCATTTTCTCCAAGTTCTTGTTTATAGTTTGTTAGACCCACTAAAAACAGAGATGACCTGAACCTTTTCCTTTTCACTTTTTCACACTTCCTGGAAAAATAGTGAGAATCCACAAGAAAGAGATATGAAAAACAGAAATAGTGATCAATTAAAATATACGGTCTATCATATAGACAAAGGTTTTTGTTTTAGATACTTTATACATGAAAAATATGGAGTGTGCCTCTTTAAAAGCCTTCAGAAGCAGTTTTAGGTTAAATGGAATGTATCTCTCAATGCTAGTGTTTGCTAGGTTTCATTCATTTAGGTCCCCCTTAAATGCACCTGTCTCTTGTATCAGCCATAGGAGGATCTAACTATATAGATGGTATGTTACTGAAATAATTATCCATATAGGTTTGTTGAGACGCTTGAGTTCTTCTTTCCATATGTTTCAAAGATTCAAATTTATTCTTTTCAGATGCATTTGTTTCATTGATGCTACTGTGCTCAAATTTTCTTTCTAATGCAGCAATTGCAATGGCAGCATAGAATCATGTACCTTATGAATTTCTTTTACAACGTGACAACAGACTAATTTTGAATCTTTTCTGGCATCATCTTTCATAAACATCTTTGAAACATATCTTAGTTTTTTTTCTAATTTTTCATGCGTTGTGTTAGCTCCATTTACTAATATTATATGTCGTTGTATATTTTAATTATAATTGATGAATTTTTAGCATGACAAGTTTTTGAATGTGTAGGATCATTACCTGTATTATTTCTAACTTTATAGATATGCTTTATTGGAATTAATTTTAAGATGTCAAGCTTCATAAGGATGTATTTTATTTTCTGTACCATAAATTTATTAGCATGTTGGAAGATTTTATGAAATCCCTGAACACTAAACTATTAAAAAAAACAGAAACAAAAACTGTCAGGCATTTCCCAAGATCATCAAACTTGAAAACAAACTCACAAAGGAGTGGGTGGCATCCATGCCAACCATGTCGCTAGGTACCGTTATTTGTACTATGATTGTGATAGGAAACTCTCTAGCCCATCACCACCTGGAAAGGTTGTGACTCTAACCAAGGAAAAAAAAAAGTTTCTCTGAGGTATTTTATCTTCAAGTATTTGTATCACCCAAAATAGTAGGAGAATTTTGTTTACTAAAAAATTAACATATTGTTCCTTTTACCTACACAAATTTGATACTTCAGTCATTTTAAACAAAATATTTGTCCATCAACTTTGTCAATGGAAATCTTGTCAAATTCATCCATAGATAATGGAGAAATATATCCCCTGCTAACTAAAGCAAGAAAAATATATAATTAGATTTATCATGCTTTAAATGATTTAAAACATTTGGGTTTACCATACTGTAATGATAACATTTCTTTACAATTAAGCTCCTTTATTTCTTTCTTTTTTCCCATAAAAATCCTTACTTCAAGGCAAATTTTGCAATTCTTGGTGATAGTTCATTTTGTTTTTCCCTTTTTTATTTGATAAAGTTGTTTGTGTTGATAACTGGAAACATAAAGGAAAAAAATCACATGTGCCTATACGGAGAGTAGATACCCTCCAAAAACAATGACTTGCACTTGAATCTGCACTTTGTTTAGAATTGGATATTTCTGATTTTTAAAATTTTAATGTAAAGGTTCCAAAATATTCTGATATTGGATACTATGTTGCATGGGGGAGAATCCCAAACTATAAATACACTGTGACTTTGGCCCTTAAGTTGTGGAGTGAAGTGTGACATCCAAACATTTTATGGCCATGACAATGGCATGGGGGCACGGGGTAATGGTTTAATTTTGAAGGCATGTAGTGCCGCCATTGTTGGAAAGACCAATGATAGATGGACCTCAAATGGTATGGTGAATAAGGGATCATAATACACTTAGCCTGTCATGGTTGATATCTCTATATTCTGTATCCTTTGAAATCTGATTAAAGTTTAATCCACCATGATGGTTCCATGTGTTTAACATGACAATTGTTGTAGATATTTAATAAATACCTTAAAAATACAAAAGTAGCAAATTCAAAAGGTAAATTTTATATCAAAAAGATCCAGATGAGTTTCTATTAAATATGATATACAAAAATACAAAATAACTGTTAAACTTGTGGAAGATAATTTTTTAATGTTGTTTGTATATTTGTGTTGGTTTCTTCTTTTCTACTTTATAAAGAAATATTGTACAAGCTTTTCAATGTTTTAGTTTGAGTATTAAGTGGGAGCATGATATGAAACTTTCCACTTCCAAAACTAAAAGCTTGTCAGAGTTGATAAAAAATGCTTTCACCAACACTACCATCTATGTTAGGGTCAAATGTACTCTAGACTTTCTACAATTGGATGCATACTGGGTCAAATTATTGGTTTTAAATATGGCTTCTACTCATGAAAGTGAGTTTCCAAAGTGAGGTAGTGAACACCCTCACACTAAAACATGCCTGCATATATAGAAGAATTATGCGGTAAAACTCTAATCAGAAGCGAAACATTTAAGGGCATGCACAACCTTCATAAATAAATTACATTTGTCCATGCCAAACTCTAAATTGAGGGTTTTGATAAATAAATTCAAAACTCTAAAATGGTCATTTTGGTTATAATCATCATTGTCATGTTACTGTTTATAGGTACATAATCAATATGGTTTGCTACCACTTATAAAATAGGCACATTATAGAAAATATAGTAATAAATTAAGATTTGAAGTACAATGAAATTATTCTTGGGATCTTAATGATTAATAAAGATGATAAGATCAAACTTCTTAAAAGTTAAAAAATAATTATTTGAAAACACCAATTTAATCCTAACTTTAGTAATAAAATTTATAGTTGTGTGAAGCTTAGACATTGAAGTCCTATTATATATATTGCATTCCCTTGTCAATTTTTTACTATTAGTCACTATACTCTATCTAGATTAATTTTTATTCCTTTAAAAGTTCTTTAACTTTTTTCCTTTTAAATTTAAAAGATCACATGTGGTTGCAAAACACTCCAAATTTGATTAATGCACTAAATGCCACCAATCTATGTCCAAGCTATTGCAAGATCCTATAAAGATTTTTGTATAATAAATGATATAAAATATAATGATGGTAGAAAAACTAGGTCATCAAATAGTAAGTTGGCTTTACATTTAACACTCACAGGAAATTGTAGGCTTCTCCAACCTCTTCCAAAGCTTCTATTTAACATCTATATCCATATTTCTTTGCAAATTGATGTTTAGCAATAGCAATAACATTACTAAAAAAGTTGCACCTGAAGCTTTTCCATATCTAGCATCTTACATTTAATTGCATGCCAACTGGGCATTTTGAATGTCACAAATTACAATAAATCTCATTTTAATTATATTCCTTTTCCAACTATTATGAAGTTGATGTTCACTCTAGTGCAAACCATGCTATATATCAAAATTCCAATAGTTGTTTTTCAAGGCATTCACTTTATATCAAATCTTTTTTATCTTTACTGCTAGTCTTCAAGATGTGAATGCCTATAGCTTATGTGAGAAATAAAGTGTGCTTGTGTAAGATACAATAGAAATGCATTCTATTGATTCATCTAGTACATCATACATGGAGAGAGGAAACACCTTTTTATCCTTTATTTTAGGGTTAGGATTTTCTCTATTTTAGGGATAGCATTTTTCAATGTAGCCACAAAGAGGGATTTATCCAATAAGTTTGCTAAAATTAGTAATGTAGTTTATATAGTTCAACACCCCCCATAATTTTATATGGTTTTGGAACTATGAGTATATGACTTAAAATTAAATAATTTTCAATAAAACCAGTGTGCATTAAGGAAAAGCTAAGCAATTATGCAAATCATCATCATCTTGGTACCTTTAGCTGAATGATTTTGACATTTATTTACTATGGTTGGTTGTCTACATGACATCATAGTTTGCGAACATATATTTTTACCATGCCCCTAAGTGGCACATGTTTGAGCATAAGCTGATTGCTTTAACCAAGTGAACAATGCCTTATTGACATAAAATGCAAATGCATCCTTTGCCATTATGGGAAAAAGACTTTGTGTTCCTTTGTGTTTGTACCA
>MNCI01023875.1:266501-291281 GCA_015680685.1 Gnetum montanum | reverse complement strand
TGCAAGTTACCACTTTAATGGTTACTAGTTAACAATGGTTTCTTATCATTATGCCTAGTGTGTGCATAATCAATGTTTCACTCTATCTTAAAATGACATATCAAATGATATGTTATATTATGTTGTACTAACGAACTCCTGTATTGAGAGTTTGCATTGCATTAGAGTGATTAGAACATCAATTGAAAGGACTTTAGTGAATTTATAAATTTTGAGTGATCAAACAATCTCCTTGTTAACTTAAAAAGTTATTTCTCTCTAGAGTAGGGGATGAAAAAGTGTCAAGATCCTTAAAGGTTCCATGATATCATAATAATTGTCAATAATCCCCATAGAACCACATGGCCCTAATTCCTTATGAACTATATAACAAAGGTATATAGGCTATTGATTCTTTAACCATTGCCTTAGGTACCACACCCTCTCTTCAAAGTAGGAGTATAGGGCTAGATGCACATGGTATAGGATTAGTCCTTGTTGTCTTATTATGGTATAATATACGTTTCGATGTATTGTGGTCTCCTACATGGGTGTCATGAGTTTTATGTGTGAATGATGCCTAAGGCATATTAACTATGCTTCTAGATAATATCTAATACGTGTTATGTCTCCTAAATATGTTTGTAGGTGTATGATCCTTTCAACCTCAAAAATAGTATTGTAATATCCTTCAAAAGTAATACTATAACATATTGAAAACCAAAAAAGCTTTCACTAAAAATAAATATTCATTTTAAATATTATAAATTTTAAATTAAAAAGTAGTTGAAAAGTAACACAATTTAGATGCAATTACAAATTACCTTATCCCATTCCCTAAAGGCTAAGGACGAGAGTCTTAGAGGTGACAAACAATTAATTCCCTTACACACTGACATGTTTAAATGAATTTGTCAGTTCTCCCGTAAATTTGGCCTTACACAAGGAGCATGCCAACATCTTTAAATGAATTTGTCAATTTTCCCATAAATTATGCTAGTCTTATCAAGAAAACTATGGTTGGTGTCAAATATTGGATTTGGACCTATAATGTTGTATGATTGGTAGGTTAAGGCATGATGCTGGATAAATTCCAAGTTTGATGTTAACACGTTATTAAGTTTAATATTAACACATTATTATTACACAATGTTATGAGGTAAAAGATGGTTGAAACTGAAGCGTTGTACTAAAAATCTATAATAAAACTTTCTGTTTTGCATTTTGGCCTGCAACCTAAAATTTTATTTTAAAATTCATTATTCATTACTCCAACAACCCACAGAAATTTCATTGCCATTAAAAGCACTTTATCAATAACTTGTGTTTTAAAAGGTCACAAATTTCACAGCCACTGAGAAAAATGCTGATGTATAAATCATTTGCATTGTCACATGCAATGGAGACTTCTTTTTAAAACTTTATTTTAAAATTCCATTATTCCAGCCATTTTTTTCGGCCAATGAAATTCCATAAATGAAACGTAGCGAAGCTCTGGCGGATTGATCATCCCAGAGATAGAATATTTTCCATGTGCCCGTAGTAGGAGTCCCCAAGTGAACAGATCTTTATTCGAGCAGCTTTGTACCTGAACGCAAGTTGTGTACGGTAATAAAGACGAGCTTTGTGTATAAACCTTGCATGACATGGATAGGTTTATTTAATGTTATTTATTGTTTTCTTAGTAACGCGGAATGAGTACACTTGGTTACGAGCATTGACGAATGTGTACGGCTAACCAAGGAATCAGCTACTCATCGCGATTAGATTCTTTCACCCTTATCTCCTAGAACATGGGATGAGTACGACTTGATTACGAGCATCTACGAATGTGTATGGATAGTCAAGAAATTAGCTTCTCGTCACAGTTAGGCTAGTTAGGTGCCTCAGTATGACCACTTCGAGCACGTGCGTTACGTTTGGTGATCCCAGTAACGATTAGCGTTTGGTAGCCATAGTTGCATAGTTCAAGGTGTGTACGGTAAGTGGGAATGGATGCTGATGCTAGTTAATTTAGGCTTAGGAAATTAGTTAGAATTAGTTAGTTTTCTTAACCCTTTGCTCTTAGTATAGAAGACATAAAACCATAAAAGACCAAAAAAATCATATACCTCGGACTTACTAAACCAGACACCTTGACAACAACAAGTAAGTCTGGGAAGACAACGATTGATTAACCCCAAGTGTTGCATGAGGCGTTTAGGCATTTAGTCTACAGAGTTCAACCAGATCATGCATGCTACGCTCATTTTGTATGGTTGAGTGTAGGGATACCTCCCCACTCATCATTGGCACTGTTGCCAGGGATTAAGTGTTTGTGAGCCGAATAGAACATAAGGGATATTACTCACATTGTTGTGATCCTTAACGAACCTTCGGGTTAATAAAAAATTAAATTATTATATAATGGTGAAATTAGCACACTAGTAAAAATGCCTTCTTCTCATAAGAGCAACTCACCACCTACGGACCACACACGAGATAGTTGGCAAGATAAAAAGCATAACCGTAATCAGCCAAGTCCTCAGCAATATAGGGTGACATATACTCATCCCGATGAGTATGTGCCTAATCTTACCTTTATCCTCCATCAAGATGAACAATTGCGCTGGAGAGATTTGTTTGGTAACATAGTGTTACCTCTAGATCATGTTGTCCCTAACATGCTTCTCCGTGCTTTGGCACAAACTGGCATGATAGAACTTTACGCCGAATACATTGCGGTAGATTCTGACATGGTGGATTATCATCCCATAGATTTACAACGTATGAGGGATGCAAGGAGGGAGAGCCAACATACATTGTCGAAGGGCAAGGCCCCGCACGTCCTTAGCGAAATAGGAGACGAGGAGCCCTTTATCACGAGTTATTTAGCAAAGGATGTTTCCCCTCCTAACGATGGTGAGGAGGTTGAGTATCAGAACCTATGATCAATGATACATATCCCTAGTTCTGATTCCCGTGAACACCAGCTGTTCACAGAGGGAACAACCACTCACGCTAAGCACGGGCACTTTGATCGTCACAACGATCGGGGCCGTAGCAGCTGAAGAGAAGGCAAGCAACATCGTCATGGCAATGATTTCCCTTCTTCTTCCCCTTCTTCCCATCATTCATCCTCTCCTTCCACATTTGGACGTAGCCACCATGAACACAACGGTGAGGATAAAAGTAAAAAGGAAGAAAAACCTCAATGGGAAAGTCGAGAGAGAGGACAAGGGCAAGAACATAGGGAGAGTAGGAAAAAATGCAGACATCATAGACGTCATGAAAGAGACGATCATGATGAGCCCCTACTCACAACCCTAAGTATGCTTAACATAATGAAGGCAGTTAGGATTCCCAAAAGGCATTTAAAGGATAGCCAAATCAAATGATTAGACATGAACAACATCCCACGATTTGAAGGGGGATACAATGCTGATCCGCAAAATCATTTATAGGCATTCCACGATGCCTGTGCCTTGCAAAATATAGAAAATGAGTGGCGAAAACTTAAGTTATTCCCAAGTACACTCACCAAAGAAGCAGAGAGCTGGTACCGGTCCTTAGAACTGAAAACCATCAGGAGGTGGAGTACGATGCTAGAACTGTTCAACGAAAAGTATCAAACGTACTCGAGAATGTCCAATTTGTGTAAGTAGATCCAAGGCTAGAAACAAAGTATACACGAACCCTTGGATGCTGCCATGGCCTGCTATTACACATTATTACATCGTTGCCTGGGCCATGGGTACGCTCAGCGGGATCAACTTCGCCACATTATGTATGGGCTAACGAATGAAACTAGAATAACCCTTGGGACTTACGACCAAGGGAGACTCTCACAACTTAGTGCCCATGAAGTACGTAGCTTGTTGGAGCAAGTAGCAAATGAAGAGGGTGAACTACGAAAAATGGAAAGTGTGGAAGAGTACAACCTCGACCCCTCCCTTCAAAAGAAGGGAGTGAAATTCTGTGATGAAGAGGATGAGTCACCAATCAAAGAATTGGTGAATTGGAAAACGTTGTTGATCAAACAATTAACAACAAAATTAGCGGCTAAGGTATACAACGTATGTAGTTCCTTACACTCTAAAATCGAAACTATCTTAAAAATTGTGGAAGAGTCTAAGGTTAAGCAAAGTAGTGACAAAGGAAAGAAAAAGTGGAGAGATTTAGGCCCTGCACATAACAAGGGTAAGGGAAAAATCACTAACTCCAATGTGGTTGAGGATTCTGATTAAGACGAAGATGGTGGATGTGAGATCTACCATTATGACCATCCTAAGGGATGTTGCCCCATTATCTCACATCTACAAGAGTCTGGGGTGTATGCGTTTAATCCAAGACTCAACCAACGGCAAACACCCTATAGGTTACGTTATCCACAAGGTTACCCAAGGCAGTTCCACCAACCATTAATGTATTATCCAAGTGGAACTCCACCACAGCCCATCGAATAACATCAGTAGTGGCAATACCCAAAGTCATGGGGGATGCCACCACCAACACAACAGTACCCTTACCAGTAGCCTGATCCATACGGTTATTATGTGCAGCAGCTGATTTCTCCAAGTGACTCTATGGGTCACACAACCCCCAACCATCACTACCAAGCTTGGGAGTACTTCAAAAGAACTCCTTATCCTTCAGGGGACACTCCATACCCATGCCATCCTCCTAATCCATCTGCACCTCTTCCACCAGTAGTAGTTCCCATAACACCTCCTGCTCCAACAATGCAAGGGGAACTTCCTCCCCAACCGTAGCAATGTCACACTGCGAGAGCTGTAAATATCCAACCTGCTGCTGGTTCTGGCAACTATAAAAAGAGAAGACCTTACTTAAGAACCAAAAGCCCAGATAAACTCTTGCAACAACAACCAGTTGAGGCCATGTACACTCCTCCACCATCTAACACTTCGGAGCACCCTTCAGTCCAACAGAGTGTAACACATATGGTTATGTTAATGCATACCGTAACCAACTGGATTAAGGTAGGCCACCTTCCTAGGAAACTAACTGACCTTGGGAGTCCCTTAATATAGTTGCAGATCACCGAAAATAAACCACATAGGACTCTTCTTGACTTAGGTTCTAGAGTCAACTTAATTTCACGAGAGATGTATCAAGCCTAGAACCTGCCCCAACTTAAGAAGAGCAACATTCAACTAGAGCTGGCAGACCAGTCCATCACCATTCCCTTGGGATTGGTGAAGGACATCATTACCACTGTGTGTGTTTGGTCTTACCTAGCTGATTTCCTCCACCATCTAAAATTTCCTCTCGGAAACCCTCTATCCTATGGTTCTAAGTTCAAGATGAAGGAATACAATATCATTAGAAAAGATTTGAACTTCATATAAAACCTAGATAGATAGGTATGATGATCATTTTAATCAAATTTGATACAAGAAACTATTATAGACATGGTAAAGCATCTCACATCCCTATTTATGTAGTCCCTTCTTATTCTGTTATTCAACTTAATACTACAAGTAATTGCTTGCCTAATGATTTTGTTCAGTATAGTATAAGATCCTAAAGATAGTTGTTATGTTAATGTGACATATAGAATGGATCAATAATTAATTTCCAATGTTTCTATAGACACCTTGTGAAATGGTTATATAAGGACATTAAGAGCATAAGCCTAGTTTGGAGAGGATCCATATTAGAAATTTTTTGAGTTTCTCAAGATCTTTTATAAGGAGATCCACATTTTCATAGTTGATATTAATATTATGGAAATGTAAGATCATATATCTCTTCATGATGATAAGAGCCTTTTGTAGTCTTGGTAGTTGTAAATATCGCAAGTCTGACTAACTTGGATACTTATGAATCTTCTCAGGATGAACAAAGTTACACTATATTAGTTTTATTAGTTGGTACTGATGAGTGGGAGGGTACCCCTACACTCAACCATACGAATACAAGCGTTCTGACGCGTGATCTGGTCAAACTCTGCAAACGGACTAGTTGTGGCACCTAGATCATTAACCTTAGGTCATAGTTCATTTTCTTCCCACTTGGACTAGTATATATATGTGTCACATATGGTTTAGTCCAGAGTGAGGTGTATGATGTGTTCCTAATTCTATGCTACTCCTGAAGGTAGTGGAAAATAATATTAACTAAGCTAAGCTCGGAGGAAAAGGTAAGAAAATCTAATCTAGCCTAAGTGCGATGAGCAGCTGATTCCTTGATCATCCGTACACATCTTGGACCTCGTGCATGACTACCACTGGGATTACCAAGCGCAGATCCTAGGTACGTTACTAGGATACCAAGTAGTCACACTTAAATGATCGTAATCAAGTCATACCCGTTCTGTGTTCTAGGAGTTTAAGGATGAGAGAGAAAATAGTAAATAACATTAAATAAATAAACAAATAAATAACAAAGTGAATGCTGCAATGATGAAGTAATCTTGATCTTTATTGTTAGTCATGTCCACATCCAAGTACGTCACACTCGAATAAAGAATGCCATACAATTACATTCACCACACTGTGGGTAGACACTGGAAAAATAATCTAACTCTGGAGGGATCAAACTGCCAAAGTTTCACTTCAATATAAACTAGGATCCTTAGGAAAGGAGAGCCACTTCTTATTTATAGACATTGCGGTAGACTACGATATCGTGTATGCAATATCAAGGGGATGCGATATCGTGATGGACACGATATTGCGTAGGCGATATTGCGGCCCATACGATATCGCGTCCCATCATACCCCCACGACTGAATAAAAACTCATCCTCAAGTTACAAAGAGGACAAGTTCCATTGATTACACAGTGGATAGATATGGGATTATTAACTGACTACAATGGATTCATGCCACAATGTGGAGTGAGACACAATACAAAATAAAATCTTATGTTTACAAAATGGTGGAACTCATATAGTTCTTGGTGGCGGTGGCTCCTCCATGGGTGCTTTCCCTTTGTCATGTGCTCCAAGCTTTGAAGCTTGATGGTGTTGAAGTATGGCCTAGAGCTTCTCCTCTTCGGTCCAAGGATTTTGTGTTGTCCATGTGAGTGTTCCAATGTTTGATGGAGTCGGCACCTCCCATGGAAAGGGTAGTTGCGGGAACATCTAATTGGCTTTGACATACCACGCCGCTAACACCCGTCGTTCCTCTTCATAGGCTCTGGCTTTGTCTTTGTATTCATGAAGATTTGTTAGCCATCGAGGCAAGTCAGTTGCTACACATTTTTGCCCCTAGTAGCTTACTTTGACTACCTCGAGTTCAGAATTTGCAACATCCAATTTTTCAGCCAACTTCTTGTGTTCTGCAAACTCTGCCTCATATTTGAGATGGGTGGAAGCTACCTACTGGTTGAGCTCTATTCTCAGGCATCCTGCTGTTAACATGGAAAGGTTGGCATATCTGAGGTTTTCCAATTCCATATATTCTATCAATTTCTGGATCTACAGGTCCCAGTTCTTAACTTTCGCTTGGTGGGCAAAGGTGTAAGTGTCCAATATGGCCCTCCAATTAATGTGTTGAGCACTGATAGTGTTGATTTCAGCCTTGGCCATATGGATCTCCTTCTCCAGGATTTGTTTGTACATCCTCACCTGATCACGAAAATGTTCCTTCAGCTTCTCGTGTTGTTTAGCCTCATTCTACCACGCGCTTATCTCAATTGTTGATTTTTGGTGAATAACGCATACCTCCTCCATTGAGAGGGTTAGATTCTCTCTGGCTAAACGGCTTACATCTCGGTTAACCAGAATGAATTGTTCTTGTAGCTAATGAAAGTGTTCATCGAGAACATTCTTTTTCTTCTCCACAGAGGTCAACCGAAGGTTATCTGCAACCAACTATTTATTCTCTTTTTCTAAGGCTCTAAGTGCCTTAAGGTGCACATGGATTTGCACTTCTGCTATGGAGGCATCCCAAATAGCCTTCTCCTTTTCTTCTGCCACCTACTTATTCTCTACGGTTAGCTTTGTTAATTTATTTGTTCTAAAGTTATCCAACTGGTCTACAGGAACAAACTGCAAAGGATCCCACTATGCTATTTGTAAGGCTACGAGCTACTCTTGTAATTTCTACACTTCAGCTTTAGCATGCTTGGCCCTTACTTCAGATATGACCAGCTTTCCCTTTGTGGAAATAAGGTCTGATTGAATTGTTGTGACATCTTGAGGGATGTCAAATAGAGACATCAGAACTTGCCCTATTTGTAGCAATCAATCTAGCGCATCCTCATGTTCTGCAGGAGTCATTCAGGTCCCAGTAAGAGTTCGAGCATCTCATGCTCCTAAGAGATCTATCAGTGGCACAACAGGTACATTAAATGATTCTTTGATGTGGTCAGCAACTACTTCAGCAGCTCCTGTGGCATTCTGGTGTTGCATGACCACCATAGCGGTCCCTTCACCAATCTCTAACTGCACTTGAAAAGATGTCACATTTTTAGAGATCTGTTGTAACCATATGCTTTCCCCTCCTCCTATTTAAATTGATAATTCACCCCTTGTGTGATCCATTGAAACTATAGGTTGATCAGCATCATCAATGACATGGAAGAGGTTTGCGTCATCACGACTTGCCCAACTGACCATCTCAGTGATGGCCCTGAGATGGCTCATTGACGATCTGTAGTCTTACGGTAGCAGCTGATCCTGGCCTATGCCAAGCCCTACTTCTTGTTGTTGGCTACGAATCATGGCTGGAGGTTGACTGGGTCCTGCAAGTTGAGTTGTAGGTGGTCCAATCATCTATTCTTCTTCTTCTTTGGGTCTCAGCTCTTCGCCAGTGCTCTTTCTTGGAGCTAGTGCCTTTAGTAGTTCAGCATAAGAAGAATTTTGGAATTTTTGGAGGATGTCATTTATGTATCCTTGAATACCAGCCTGTTGGAATAGTTTTCTGATAAGGCAAGGAAAAGGCAACACCATCTTCCCTAACTTCCATTTTTCAAATCACCTTAGGATCTCAATCAAATATACATGGGGAAGGTTGGCGTTAACCTTTCCCATCAACACTGCACATCCTCTGGCTACATACGTTGATATTCTTTGGAAAAATTTTGTGGGGAAGAGGTGATAGGTTCCAATTTTGAAATAAACTTTCTCTTCCATCGTCAGCTCACCAAAAGCTTTATCTCTGCTGTAAGCCTTCTCTAACCAATCCTTTCGCACATCGGGGTTTGAACGGGTAGATAACCGAGCAACATGAGGCCCTGAATTTGGAAGGTTTAACACTTACAAAATAGCCTATGCAGAGAAATCAATTTTCACGCCAAAAATGTTAACCGTGGTGCCTTACTCCCTATTGTGTTAGAACTGGTACATTTCACCTAGGTACCAGGCACCGCTTTCAGAGTTTATCCTTTTGAGGTGATCCCTAATAGCCCTAGGAGTGAACTCTACAAAAAATTCAAAGTTTAATTCCATAATCACTACAACAAATGTGGACTTCTCATGTATAGCCTAAACACACTCCGGGGGAAACGTGAGTTGTTGTCCCGGTTCAAGCGCAGCAGCAACTCCTTCTGCCTACCCGGACCATCTGGTAGGAGGTTCTTCTTGATGGATGCTAAATGATTGCACCTCCTATTCTACATGTTTTCTGGTAGGACCTTGTCTTCTACCTCTCCGAGGTTGTTTCACTCCACCTTGAATAGGACCCTCCTGCTGTGCACATTTCAGGGCCATTCTGCAATCACACAGATCAAGCGTTAGTAAGGTTGTTTTGGAAATCAAGTTATACCTTACTGCTTACCTTAATTAAAGATCTTATGTTATGACATGTGATCATGCTTGAAAATTATAATAATGGGTCTTGTGACTTAGGTGGTTATCATTTTAATCTCCCAGTATACCTAAGGTCATATGATATTTGGCACAATTATTCTAAGTGTTAAGTTAATTACCCTAACTGATGTCCTTTGGGTAATGATAAATTTCAAACAAATTGGGCACTTTTTGGTGAGTGTCTCTCCCCCACAACTAAACTGAACACTCCGGGTTCAAGTAGGTTCAAACGAAATTAAAATAAGAGCACCAATGAGAGAGATATTAGTGAAAAAGCAAGGGTCACACAATCACAAGTCGTAGAGACAAAATTCAACAACTCCCCCCGCATGAATGGCAAAATGATGCTAAGCGTTGTAGTGAGGGTTCCTATTTATAGGAAAATAGGATGCGATATCGTGTATGATACATCGCATAAGCGATATCATGTGGGACACAATATCGCGTATGCGATATCTCGACCCTACTAATGTGAGACATATGAAAATATCAATTTTTTTAATGATTTTTCTTCAAATTAATGTTAAATAGTGAGGACATTGGCAAGTATTAAGATATCCTATGGTAATTTCATTGATTCAAGGGGCACTCTTAATGATAATGATGTGAATTTTAGTAATTAAAAATTTTGCGGTTATGAAAAAGAGAATGTAATGGTACATTGGAACGTAGAAATTATAGAGGGATAATATTAGGGAAAGAGAATTATGAAAAATTAAGCTGAGGGTAAGAAATTGTGTGTTTGAGCTAGAGAATTAGTGAAGATCACGAAAAATTACACAAGTGGATCCTCCCCAGAGCAGGTTTCAACCTAGAATGCCCTTGTGTAACCACACTTAAAGTTTCCGTGGGCACTAGAAGGGTTAAATGTAATCCGCACTAACTCCAAAAAACACATACATGTAAATATCACCGGAATGAGATGAAAATTCTATGCTACATGGGATATGAGTTAGAATTATACAAACAGTGAGATGAGATGAACTATAGAAAGGGATCGGAGAGATTGGGACATGAGGTAACTGACTCAGGGCACAATGAATCCTGCGTGTAAAGCATGATTAATGTGTCATTAACCCATTGTTCCATGATCAAGACCAATTCCATTCCTATAATTAGTAACATCACATTGTTTCATCCCATGATGAGCAACTATGAGAGGACCATAACAACAAGGTGTACAATCCTTGGTGTTTAGTGCAAGGGAGGAGTGATTTTTGTTTTATGGCACTTCCTTTTTCTTTTTCTTCTTCTCTCTATTTTTTTATTTTTCACTTTACTAAATCTAGAGAAGCCGCCAACCTTCTAGCATGGGTGCATGTCTTTCCAATGGGACCCCCTAGAACAACGTTTAATTTTTGAGTGCCCTTTTGATTACTCTTACTCGCATTTTTCATTAGATCTACAAGGATCTTAGTACAACCACATTCCATGATAACTCCCACAGATGTCACCAAAGAGAATCTACAAGTCCCCTTGATGTCACACCCTAATCATTCCCTCTTGGTCCATCCTTCTTCATTCTAGGTACAATGAACACAAAATTAATTTTAAGTTTTTGAAATATCAAGAATATCACTATACCCTTGAACAGAACCTCATATTTGTAGAGTGGATGAGTCGGTGTAGTGGGCTCACTATTCCAAATAATTGATCACTCATGAATTAATAACATAAAACACACCTCAACCAACAATCCACATGAGTGTTTTATTTGTAGATGAGATTACTTACAAAAACATGAAAATAGAAACACACAAAAGATAAAAAAGGTAAAAAGATAAAACAAAAAGTTGAAAAATGAATAACTAGAAAATAAAAATTTGAAAAATTAAAAAAAATGAAAAATATTTATTAATCCTGATTGTTATTGAAATGGGGGATATCCCCCACAACTAATCGGTTGAGCATGGCAAGGATTAATAAATGGAAAATAAGGACCCTTGCATGTTGGAAGTATTGGAGCTGGTCTATACTTATCCCCTTGGGGTTCACACACTTGATTAAAATAAGTATAGTGGGACACTTGATACGATGTAGTTCCCAGATAACGAGTTGACCCACTATGATGTTTGTGACCATTAGATGGTATGAAAGGATTGGGTTGATGCCTCCTATGGTTATGTTCATTGGGCTGTATAGTTGTTGGAGTGTTAGTTGGTGGCCCTGATAAAGTTACATGAGGCATTGGGTTTGAAGGTAAGGGTGCACCATAGTGTGGAACTTGTGCTAAGTTGGAAGATGCAGTGGCCTCAGAATTATGTTGCCCCTTCTTACGACCATGTTTAAAGAAGGGGTACTTTTGATGTTGAGGAGGCCTCTCATTGCTGTTGGTAGTAGTAGCACAAGTGTTGTTCGTGGGTTGTTGCGGTGGCACAAACACCTTAGGAATAGTTGGTGGCATTGTGGGAAAGGATGAAAATGTTGAAAGTTAGGAGGAATATAAGATGTACAAAGTGGTGGTTGTGTTGGAGGTATGAGCTGATAGTATTATGGTGAGATAGAGTATGGTGGCCCGAATGGAGAAACAGGATGTTGAATGTGATAAGCATTTGGATTCAGAAAATACAAAGGGTGTCTTCAATCTAAGGGTGGTCCCCCCCACGACTGGGATTTTTGCCACTGTGATTGAACACAATATCTCTATACGAACTTTGGATGTAACGTGTTCCCCCAATGCTCATGTAAATGTAACAATATTGGGCATTGGCCCTTAGGGTGATCGTATAGGCATAGGTTGCATTCATACATATGATTGGCAGTTGAGTGCTTATTTTCATTATCCCTTCTTCCCGATTGTCTACTATTTTGTCCTACTTCTTGGATTGTCAAAACTCTATACTCCAATATTGTTGATATATTCTCCACACTTTTGATACATCCATTTCAACATCTTATTAATCTTTGCCTCGCCTTCTTCTAAAGATTTTTGTATTGGCAAAGATGATATTTCCACCTTGAGATTTGTTGATTTCTCCTTTTTATGATCATGGATCTTTGTTGAGTTAATATTTTGGTCCCGTTTATCTTTTTCAACACTCTCCCATATAGCTAATTCTCCTTTTTCTTTTTCTACCCACTTAATAAGCTCTTGGATTTGATGGATTTGTAGGTTGTATAGTTGACCTTGGGCATATACTCCTAAGGTCTCTCTTGTTTCATTACGTAGCCCATCAATAATATGGTACATTAGCCTTTCCTCGGAAAACCCATGGTCTGGACAGTTATTTAACAGTGAATAATATCTTTCTAAGGCCATGTCCAAGGGTTCATGTTGTGCTTATCTTCATCCTTGGATTTGTTTCCTCAAGGCTGACACTCTTGCGTAGGTTTGGTATTTTTCATTAAAGGCTTCTACCATTGTCGACCAGCATCGTATTGAATTTGGTTTTAGCGATCTATACCATAATTTTGCTTGGTCAACGAGTGTCATTGGAAAGAGCTTAATTTTTTTCCAACCATTATCAATGTTATTGCATGTGCAGGAATCGTATAAGGCTTGTAAATGTTGATGTGGATCTAAGCCATAGCCTCTTGAAAATGTAGGAAAGTTGTTTAAATCGATCGTGGGTAGTCGGCTCTCTTTATGATGCCTACATGAGATTCGAACAGCCTCTTGTATTTGCATTAGGCTTGTAATGGCCAGTGAGGGTTTTTCATCATCAGGTAAGTTATGTCTTCGTGTGCTACAATGATGTTGTTTTTGTTCATTTTTATAAGAAACTCCCACTTCAGGTTTTATACTCCAATCTTCATCATCATATAGTTCGTTGGTTCTCCAATGAACTTCTTCACGAAGTGTGGCATTATTATTATCTTATAGGAGAGGCATGGTTGTGAACTTGTGTGTTAATTTTAATTATTATTTTTTTTCTAAGAGATATATCGTTAAGTTTTTTACAAGGACCTTGTGTGATCTAACTAATCTAGATAACTAGCACCATCCCTGGAAATTGTGCCAATGATGAGTGGAAAGTGTACCCCTACACTCAACCATATGAATAGGAGTGCTCTCACGTGTGATCCGGTCGAACTCCGTAGACAGTCTACTTGTGGCACCTAGATCATTAACCTTAAGTCACAGTTTGCTGTCTTCCCACCTGGACTAGTATTTCTATGTGTCATGTATGGTTTAGTCTAGAGTAAGGTGTATGATGTGTTCCTAATTCTACGCTACTCTTGAAGGCATTGGAAAATAATATTAATTAAGCTAAGCTAGGAGGAAAAGGTAATAAAATATAATCTAGCCTAAGTGTGATGAGTAGCCGATTCCTTTATCATCCATACACATCTTGAACCTCGTGCACCACTACCACTGGGATTACCTAGCACAAATCCTAGGTACACCACTAGGATAGCAAGTAGTCACACTTAAATGCTCGTAATCAAGTTGTACTCGGTCCACGTTCTACGACTTTAAGTCTGAGAGAGAAAATAGTAAATAATATTAAATAAATAAATAAATAAATAACAATGTGAATGCTGTAATGATGAAGTAATCTCGATCTTTATTGCCGGTCATGTGTGCATCCAATTACATCACACTCGAATAAAGAATGCTGTACAATTACATTCACCACACTACGGGAAGGCACTGGAAAAATAATCTAACTCTCAAGGGATCAAACTGCCAAAGTTTCACTACAATCTAAACTAGGATCCTTAGGAAAGAAGAGCCACTTCTTATTTATAGACATTGCGACAAACTGTGATATCGCATATGTGATATCGCGTATGCGATATCGCGACGGATGTCATATCACGGCCCATACGATATCTTGTCCCATTAGGTACTTATTCTTGATTTTGGTAGTTTGTAGCATTATCTTTGAGCTTACTATATCTATAAATTCTACCTTGTTAATAACTTCCTATACTTTAGTGATGTTGCTCTTTTTGGTAGTACATATTTATTTGGTTCATATCTAGTTCTTCATCATAAGACTATAATATATTTATAATTGTTGTTCATAACTCAATGTATTACAAACTTCTATACTTGGATTAGATTCACTATCCTTCCTTCTTTATACCTACCGAAGACACTTTGGCTTAGTCTACTATGCTTTATGAAATACTTCTTCGTAAGTCTTCTCCTTTCTTTTTTTTACTTACCATCATAACTGATGGGTGGTGGAGTAGTCCAACATCCAACCATACAAGTTACAAGTGTTCATGTACATCTCCCTATGAGCTAGTGTACAAAAAAATTACCAACACTTCCTATTCAATCTGAGCTCTATACACTTTCAACAACTTATTGCCTCAACCTTGACTTAAGTCTAGCACAAAAAGAAAGACTAATGAATCTCAGCTTGTTAGATGAAAATTGATTAGTGGTCCTATCATGTAATGAGTTGCACAAGGTATTCAAAAAAAATTCCATGACCTTATAATTAGAAAAGTCAAATTTCAAGTAGGAGATAAGATCCTCTACGAGAACTCTACACACGTATCTCAATGACTTAAGTTCCTTTCTAGGGCCATGTTGATCTACAAACCTAAGAGTTGAGATAGGACATAGCTAGTCAACATACAACAAGTCAAACCTTTTCATGAGCCTTAGCAAGCCAATGCAATAAACACCTCATTGGATGGATAGCCACACTCAAACTTTTGGATCTCCTCCCTTCAACTTGGTAGTAAGGGAGATGACCATCGATGCTAACTATATAAGTAGCTCCTTAGTTTTTCATATTTTTGTTTTACACCTTTTTATTGTTACAACCTTTTATTTTACACATTCTTTATCTTGCAACTTTTTATTTTTATGTTATTCATTTTTCAAAACTTGTATTTTACAACATTGTTAGTACATTTCATTTTTCTTAAAAATTTTACAATTTCTTGCATATTTTCCTTTATTTGGATATGATTTTTTAATTATGTTTTAATAATAACATGTCTTATTTCCAATTGGGTACAATGTGATTTAATTGGTGTGGGCATGTGCTATCCGGTTGTTTGCCTGTTGGTGTCTAGATTCTAGCTTTGAATTTTGTTACTGATAACATAGATATGGTTTCTTATTCATGCAACAAGCAATGAGTCCATATCATCCACCCATCTACAAACTCTATGATTTTCCTTATTTTAGAAGTATGAGGTCCCTTTTCTATTAATAAAACTTTAACAAATTTGTGACCTTGGTAGTTTTTGGATTTGGAAAGAATTCAAAGGTTTGAATAGGGTATGACTTCAAGGGGATTCGGTACTCTTTGTGCCTTTTTGCTTTCTTGGATGCATGTATGCTTTCATGGATTTTCTACCATTCTGTGTTAACTAATAACAAGAAGTTGAATAAGTCTATGCATGGTGTGGTTCCCATTCAAAAAATAAATTAATAAATAAAAAATAAAAATGATGAAAATTCTAAGCACATACCTTAGACAAAATAAATGGGCTACAAGCACTTGTTATGAGACTAGAAAGATATGTTACCCATGCTTGAATGTCCCCTCTAACTAAGACCCTTTCTCACTTCCTACTTCTCTTTTCTTCTTTAATAAGAAATGATGGTTGTTTTGTGGGAGAACTCTTATGTCTCAAAGGGGGTGGACTGGTGTTAGAATGATAATGTAATGCCATTGAATGTGAATGGTTTGGTCTAGCCTAAGGATGGATTTTATCAGGTAATTTAACCATAAAATTCACAAGGGACTTCATGTGACCTTAGTTGAAAACTCAATTCCACTCTCTTTCATCCATCTATGGTTTCCGTGTCTCAACTCACTACTAGTTTCATGTTTTTTTTTATGTCTTGGTTCAATGTGTCAAAACTCTTAGGTAGTTGCTTTCAAGTTTTTGTATTTAACTTTTTGTAATCATTAATCATCCATGGGATCCATGGACTCCTCAGTTTGAAGTTATGCAAGGGCAATAAAGGGCTAGTGCTTCCTTTGGGGAGGATCCACTTGCATACCTTTTGGTCAAGTTAGTTAAGTTATTTATCCTTAGACATTCTTACTATCAAATTATTTTGCATGTCCCATCAATGAAATCCAACTGTGATCATCTTCACAACCTCTTTCAATAAAGTCCTTTTTTTAATTATTATAAATTCTTAAACCCTCTTCAAAAATTTTATTGCGTTTGGATTTATTCGAATTTAATAATGGACCGCTTGTTCATTTCACCCTATTCTACAGTTTTCCCACTGACACTATTAACAAAATCAATCCATCATAATCACAACCTAGCCAAGTGTAACCACAAAATAGATAAGGTACTTCAAAGCTATATGTTACACATTGCACACTAATCTATGATTTTGTTGAGTACAATGGGAAGTGTGGATTGGACATAGGATTATCTTCACCAAGGATGACTTAGTAGAATCATGCGATGAGGACCATTAATGATCGTTGGATCTTCTCCCTCACTCTTTAGCTACCAGAGGAATTGGATTTCAGTTTTATTAAGGGTATTTAATTCTTTTGTCATGAACATTCAATTTTGTAAAATATTGTATATCCATCCACTTAGGTACTTTGAATTTTTTTATTCCATCTGAGTTAGTTTATATGTCAGTCAATAATCTCATACTTGCCCAATATTTTGTAAGGAACTTGTTCCTCCTTTTGTTCACTCAAGGATGAGTTTTCATTTAGTTGTGGGGGTATGATAAATCATGTTTAGTTATGCTCTGATATTAGATATGTGATATCAGAGCCTCGATATCAGATACCCGATATTGGGCCCCAAGATGCAATGTCAAATATCAAATATCGTGGGGTATGTGCTAGCCTATAAATATAGTGTTTGGGCACATGGTTTCCATATATAGTTTTTATCATAGCATAGCAGAGCTCTTGTAGATTTTTTTTTCCAAAGTTAGAATATTTTGCAAAGCACCCACAGCAAGAGTCATTAAATGTATGAATCTTTATTCAAACATTGTTGTACCTAAGCACGATAGTGTGTGTGGAAATAAAGATGAGCTTTCTAATCAAACCCTGCAACACCTTGGCTAGCTTACATATTTTATTTATGCATTCAAAGTTTCATGCAGTTTCCTTTAATGCTTCTAAGTAATTAAGCCAAAGTAAGTTAATTAAATTCAATAGCAGTTAATTAATTAAGCACATAAGTATGACTACTTCAAGCATGCGTATGAGTCTTGTTAATCCTAGCAACGCTTAATGTTTGGTAACCTAGTAGTTTTATACATGTTCAAGATGTGCACAGAGAATGCGATTGTATACTTATGTTAGGAAAGGTAGTTATTGATTAGCAATTAGATTAAGTTAAATGGATTATAAATTACATTTCAACCTATTCTTAATCATAGATAAATAAAATATAAAATAATAGAAATCATATGCCTCAATTATACTTAACCATACAATTAAGCTCCACAAGTATAGTTGAGAAGACAACGATTATCACAATTAAGTTTTATGTACTAGAACTAGTGTACTTAAGAACCTAAGGTCTATAGAATTTGACTAGATTGTGCATGAATATTTGTGATTTGCATGGTTGGACATAGGGATTGGATTGTTGATGAGTGGCGAGGTACCCCTACACTCAACCATACGAAACAAGTGTATCATGCACAATCTGATCTAACTCCATAGAATAAATGCCTAAACGCCCCATGGAACACTTGGGGTTAATCATTCGTTGTCTTTCCAAACTTACTTGTTGTTGTCACAGTGTATGATTAAGTAAGTCCGAGGTATATGATTTTTATGGTCTTTTATGATTTTATGTCTTCTATGCTAAGAGCGAAGGGTTGAGAAAGCTAACTAACTCTAACTATGGACTAAGTCTAAATTCACTAGTGTCAGCATCCATTCCCACTTACCGTACACACCCTGAACTATGCAGCTGTGGATACCAAATGCTAATCATTACTAGGATCACCATACATAACGCACATGCTTGAAGTGGTTGTACTGAGGCACCTAACTAGCCTAAATGTGATGAGCAGCCAATTCCTTGACTAGCCGTACACATGCATAGATGCTCGTAATCAAGTCGTACTCATCCCGCATTCTAGGAGTTGAGGGTGAGAGAGACTGATCGTGATGAGTAGCCGATTCCTTGATTAGCTGTACACATTCGTCAATGCTCGTAATCAATTCGTACTCATGTCACGCTAATGAAGGTAATAAATAATAGGTAAGAAATAACATGTAATAAACCTATTCCATGCACTGCAAGGTTTATCCACAAAGCTCATCTTTATTGTCGTACACAACTTGCATTCAGGTACAAAGTTGCTTGAATAAAGATCTGTTCACTTGGGGACTCCTACTGCAGGCACATGGAAAATAGTTTCTCTCTAGAAGTGATCAAACTACTAGAGCTTCGCTACTTCTAGCCTAGGATGAGAAATGAGGGGAGTGCCACCTCTTATTTATAGATTTGACGGCGGACCACGATATCTCGTACACGATATTGCAGAGGACAACGTGATATCACGACAGTCGCGATATTGCAGTGCATGCGATATCGCATCTCATCATACCCCCATGACTGAATGAAAAATCATCCTCAAGTTCCTTACAATAATATCGAGAAGGTATGGAATTATTAAGGGGAATGGAGCTAATGGGATGACATGTGAACGGATCATCATTACAAGACTTGACAAAAATGGTATTCATGACAACAAGGGTGGACACCTTATTACAATGACATCAGGCCTTAGTTGGCAGTTGAGAAAGAAAGAGAGAAAGAAGTGTTGCTGCTACCAATGCTAAGATTGCACCTTCATTGTCCATCCATAAGCGTGCCATCGATCTTGCTCCTTGCATAGCTGCTTTAGTGCTGGTCCATTCCAAGTGTTTGCTCCAGATCCAATCCATTGTTTTATGATTACCATCGGCACACACAACACAATCGTATATTAGCAAGGATAATTGAATCATCATGTAATTAATACCTTGCGTCGGTGTAGGTCCATTGGCTAGCTTGTGGTATGGCTGATATGGATTTGGGAATATATTAATGATGACTACCGAAGGTGTAGGGGTTAGGAAGGAAATCAAAAATCTCAGGGCTAGGAGAAAATAAAAAAAACCAGGCCCCATACCCCCATGACTAATCGTGAACCTCTGGTAGCATTAGAATGGAGAAAGAAAAGGAGTAAGAAAGATAGATAAAAAGGGACAACTAAAACATCAATTAAGTTGATGTCCAGATGGAAATGAACAAAATGAAATTAATTGCAAAAATGTTAGGGAAAATAAGTTAACTGATGCACCAAATAGGAATATCAGTGGGTCCTCCCCAAAGTAGGCTCATGCCCTTAATGCCCTGAAAATACCACATTCAAAGAGCCCGTAGGCTCCAAGAATGTCGTTTGGAACAAGAGTTAAAGTCTTAACCACAAGAATTTAAAAAAAATAAAACAATGCATTAACCAAAATATATACACTAATGATACAACCCGCAATGAGGTGAACCATGGAGAGAAGGATGGAGAGGAGGAAATGGAATGGAACCCCAAGGATAAGGTGGTGTAGAGCCCCTTGTGTATGTTATGATTAATGTGATGTGGCACATCTCATTCCAACTCCGGCCCCAAACAAACCACATCCAGTGACCTCACATCAATGCATTCGGCCAAACCATCTACTTGGATAACAAGAATGCATCCTCCAAGAGCCACCACCATTCTGATGAAACAAAGGAGAGAATGGGAAGCAAGAAGGGCCTTAGTTAGAGGGAACACTTTTGGTTCCATAACCAGTGCTTGTAGCCCAATTTTATTCGTCTAAGAGGTGTGCTTTGAATTCTCACTTTTTTACTCTTTTTTTTGTTTTGTGTTTTTATGCGTGATAACCACACCATGCAAAAACTTGATTATTTTTATTGTCTTAGCTTCTGATAGTTGGGTAACATCAGAACGGTAAGAAAACTCAAGAAGAAAACATCCAAGCACCTTAGAGAACGGCCAACACAAAAGCATCAAGTTCCCTTGAAATCACACCCTTTTCAATCCTTGAGTCCTTCTTTAGTTTGAGAAATGTAGAGTCACTGATTCATTTAAGTTCTTATTAAGAAGGGGACTGTAAATTTCCAAGCTGAGAGAGACCATAGAAACTAGTGGATGGATGGATGAAGTGGTCTCATTGCATGCCATATCAAAAGAAACATACCTTAGTATTAATGTTTTGACTTAATAGTAAAAACCAAACATTAGAAATCAATATGAAAATAGATCATACCATCAGTCCGAACACTTATTATGGGACAAACTTATAGGGTGGATCACACACACACACAAAACATGGAAAAAGTATAATGATGTTGTAAAATAAAAACCAGAAAAGTTAAAGAAATTTGTAAAACAAAAATGAGAAAGGATGAAGAAAGTTGTAAAACAAAAACTAGAAAAGTTAAAGAAATTGTAAAACAAAAATGTGTAAGACAAAATCATTGTAAAACAAAAACGTGTAAAACAAAAATCAAAAAAGAACTAAGGGCCCCATATGATTAGCATAGGTGGCCATCTCCCCCATGACTGAGTGGAAAGGGAGAGATCTGAAATAATGAACACCTATTTGAATTTCTTAAAAGTTTCCAACTTCTCCCAATTGATGATCTTAGATTAAGGGGAGGAAGTTGGCAACACTCATATTCCAATGTATATATGCTTTCATTATGGGCGTGGGTTTCCTCAGTTCGTTCCATACATATTTGGTTGCTCCTTCGAGTAGCTATCAACCATGGGGTGTCTACTACTGGTTGTGTGATTGCTACATACAGACATATTTGTTTCAATGTTTCAAGGACACACCTACTGCATGGAGGAGATGGGCATCCCTCCATGTCATCACCGGATGAATCACTGTATGTGATGCATGGAACTTTCCTCTTCTCGATCTTTCTACAAATTTTTATCTTAGAAATTTCTAAGGAAAGATCATGGATCCTAAGGCATGCGTCTACTGTACTTAGCCATGCCCTTCCCATTATAATTGGAAAGTCCCCTTCATTGTTGTTAACTTCGATAACCAAAAAATTAGTTGGGTAAGACCAACCACACACAGTGGTGATGATGTCCTCCACCAATCCCAAGGGAATGGTGATAGACTGGTCTACTAGCTCTAGTTGAATGTTGCTCTTCTTAACTTGGGGTAGGTTCCAGGAGTGATACATCTCTCATGAAATTAAGTTGAATCCAAAACCTGAGTTAAGAAGAGCTCTATGTGGTTCATTTCTGGTGATCTACAAATAGATTAAGAAACTCCTAGGGTTAGTTAGTTTCCTGGAAAGGTGGCCCACCTTGATCTAGTCAGTTACTGTATGCGTTAACATAATCGTATGCGTTACGCTCTGATTTTGGACTGAAGGATGCTCCGAAGTGTTAGATGGTGGAGGAGTGTACATGGGCCCAACCGCTTATTGTTGGGATAGTTTGTCTAGGCTTTTGGTTCTGAAGTAAGGTCTTCTCCTTTTACAGTTTTCAGAACTAGCAGCAGGTTGGATATTTACAGCTCTCGTAGCGTGACGTTGCTACGGTTGAGGAGGAAGTTCCCCTTGCATTGTTGGAGTAGGAGTTGTTATGGGAACTATTTGTGGTGGAAGAGGTGCGGATGGATTAGGAGGATGGTGTGGGTATGGAGTGTCTCCTGAAGGAGAAGGAGTTCTTTTGAAATACTCCCAAGCTTGGTAGTGACGGTTGGGGGTTGTGTCACTCATAAAGTCACTTGGAGAAATTGGCTACTGCACATAATAACCATATTGATCAGGCTGTCGGTGATGAGTGGCAAGGTAACCCTACACTCAACCATATGAAACAAGCATAGCACGCGCGATTTGGTCGAACTCCATAAACTAAATGCCTAAACGCCCCATGAAACACTTGGGGTTAATCATTTGTTGTCTTCCCATACTTACTTGTTGTTGTCACGATATATGGTTAAGTAAGTCCGAGGTATATGATTTTTTTGGTCTTTTATGGTTTTATGTCTTCTATACTAAGAGCGAAGGGTTTTGAAACTAGCTAACTCTAACTAATGTCCTAAGTCTAAATTAACTAGCATCAGCATCCATTGCCACTTACCGTACACACCCTGAACTATGCAACTGTGGCTACTAAACGCTAATCATTACTGGGATCACCACACATAACGCACGTGCTTGAAGTGGTCATACTGAGGCACCTAACTAGCCTAAGTGTGATGAGTAGATGATTTCTTAACTAGCCGTACACATCCATAGATGCTCGTAATCAAGTCGTACTCATCCCGCGTTCCAGGAGACAAGGGTGAGAGAATCTAATCGCAATGAGTAGCTGATTCCTTGGTTAGTCGTACACATTCGTCAATGCTCATAACCAAGTCATAATCATGCCACGCTAATGCATGTAATAAATGACATGTAAGAAATAATAAATAATAAACCTATTCCATGCACTATAAAGTTTATCCACAAAGCTCGTCTTTATTTTCGTACACAACTTGCGTTTAGGTACAAAGCTAATCGAATAAAGATCTATTCACTTGGGGACTCCTACTGCGGGCACATGGAAAAATTCTATCTCTGGAGTGATTAAACTGCCAGAGCTTCACTACTTCTAGCCTAGGATGAGAAATGAGGGAAGTGCCGCCTCTTATTTATAGATTTGGCAGTGGACCACGATATCGCGTATGCGATATCATAGGGGACGACGCGATATCGCGATGCATGCGATATCGCGTCTCATCATACCCCCATTACTGAATGAAAACTCATCCTCAAGTTCCTTACAATAATATCAGGTAGGTATGAAATTATTGATGGGAATGGAACTAATGGGATGACATGTGAACGGCTCATTATTACAAGACTTGACAAAACTGGTGTTCATGACAAAAAGGGGAAACACCTTATTACAATGACATTAGGCCTTTGTTGGTAGCTGAGAAAGAGAGAGAGAAAGAAGTGTTGCTATTGCCAACACCAATATTGTGCTTTCGTTGTCCATCCGTAAGCGCACCATTGATCTTGCTCCTTGCATAGCTACTTCTAGCACAGCTTGACTCCAACTGTTTGCTCCAGATCTGCTCCGTTGTTTGCATGGTCACCATCTGCACACACAACACAATCTTATATTAGCAAGGGCAATTGAATCATCATGTAATTGATACCTTGCTTCGGTATAAGTCCATTGGCTAGGTTGTGGTATGGCTGATGTGGATCTGGGAATATATTAAGGATGACTACCAAAGGTGTAGGGGTTAGGAAAAAAATCAATAATTTTGGGGGCTAGGAGAAAATTGAAAAAATCAGGCCCCATACCCCCATGACTAATCGTGAACTTCCAATAGCATTCGAATGGAGAAAGGAAAGGAATAAGAAAGATAGATAAAAAGTGACAACTATGGCATTGATGGAAATGAACAAAATGAAATTAATTGCAAAATGTTAAGGGAAATAATTTAACTAAGGTTCCAAATAGGAATGCGAGTGGGTCCTTCCCAAAGCAGGCTTATGTCGTTAATGCCCTGACAAACCCACATTCCAAGAGTCTGTAGGCTCCAGGAATGTCCTTTGGAACAAGAGTTAAAGTCTTAACCTCAAGAATTTACCAAAAATAAAACAATGCATCAACCAAAATATATACACTAATGATACAACTGGCAATGAGGTGAATAATGAGAGAAAGATGGGGAAAAGAGAAATGTAATGGAATCCTAAGAACAAGGTGGTGTACAGCCCCTTGTGTGTTTGATGATTAATGTGACTTGGCAAATCTCATTCCAACTCTGGCCTTAAACCAACCACATCTAGTGACTTCGCATCAACACATTCAGTTAAACCATCCACTTGGACAACAAGAATGCACTCTCCAAGAGCCAGCATCATTCCAACGAAACAAAGGGGAGAATATTTATTCCATCTAAGGGGTGTTCTTTGAATTCTCACTTGGGGTTTTTTTTTCAATTTTGTGTTTTTATGCGTGAGAACCTCACCATGCAAAAAAGTCTTATTTTTATTGTCTCGGCTTCCGATAATTGGATAACATCGGAATGGAAAGAATACTCAAGAAGAAACATTAAAGCACCCAAGAGAATGACCAACACAAAAGCATCAAGTTCCTTTGAA
>MNCI01023875.1:105066-265057 GCA_015680685.1 Gnetum montanum | reverse complement strand
CTCTAGTTGAATGTTGCTCTTCTTAAGTTGGGGTAGGTTCCAGGCGTGATACATCTCTTATGAAATTAAGTTGACTCTGGAACCTAAGTCAAGAAAAGCCCTATGTGGTTTATTTCCGATGATCTGCAAATAGATTAAGGGACTCCTAGGGTCAGTTAGTTTCCTAGGAAGGTGAACCACCTTGATCCAGTCAGTTACGGTATGTGTTACGCTCTGTTGGACTGAAGGGTGCTCTGAAGTGTTAGATGGTGGAGGAGTGTTCATGGCCTCAACCGCTTGTTGTTGCGAGAGTTTATCTAGGCTTTTGGTTCTGAAGTAAGGTCTTTTCTTTTTACAGTTGTCAGAACTAGCAGCAGGTTAGATATTTACATCTCTCGCAGCATGATGTTGCTACGGTTGAGGAGGAAGTTCCCCTTGCATTGTTGGAGCAAGAGGTGTTATGGGAACTACTTGTGATGGAAGAGGTGCGGACGGATTAGGAGGATGGAACGAGTGTGAGATGTCTCTCGGAGGAGAAGGAGTCCTTTTGAAGTACTCCCGAACTTGGTAGTGATGGTTGGGGGTTGAGTGACTCATAGAGTCACTTGGAGAAATCAGCTACTACACATAGTATCCATAAGGGTCAAGCTGCCGGTAAGGGTACTATTGTGTTAGCAGTGGCATCCCCCATGACTGTGGGTATTGCCACTGCTAATACTGTCCGATGGGCTGTGGTGGAGTTCCATTTGGATAATACATTAAGGGTTGGTGGAACTACCTTGGGTTACCTTGTGGATAAGGTAACCTACGAGGTGTTTGCCATTGGTTGAGTCTTGGATTAAGTGCATACACCCCAGACTCCTGTACATGTGAGATAATGGGGCAACATATCTTAGGATGGTCATAATGGCAGATCTCACATCCACCGTCATCATCTAAATCAAAATCCTCAGCCACATCGGAGTTAGTGATTTTTCCCTTACCCTTGTTATGTGTAGGGCCTAAATCTCTCCACTTTTTCTTACTTTGTCACTACTTTGTTCTACCTTGGACTCTTCTACAATTTTCAAGACTATTTCAATTCTTGAGTCTAAGGAATCCCACATTTGGTCTACTTTGGCCAATACCTCAGTTTTTAATTTTTGGATCGGAAAATTTTTCCAATTCATCAATTCTTCAATTGGTGACTCATCCTCTTCATCACAAAATTTCACTCCCTTATTTTGATGGAAGGGATCATGGTTATATTGTTCCACACTTTTCCTTTTGTGTAGCTCACCCTCTTCATTTGCTACTTGCTCCAACAAGCTACGTACTTCATGTGCTCTAAGTTGTGAGAGTCTCCCTTGGGCATAAGTCCCAAGGGTTTTTCTAGTTTCATTCCTTAGCCCATCCACGATGTAGCAAAGTTGATCCCGCTGAGCGTACCCATGGCCTGGGCAATGATGTAATAATTTGTAATAGCGGGCCATGGCAGCATCCAAGGGTTCGTGTGTACCTTGCTTCCATCCTTGGATCTACTTACCCAAATTGGACACTCTGGAGTACGTTTGATACTTATCGTTAAACAGTTCTAACATCATACTCCACCTCCTGATGGTTTTCGGCTCTAAAGACCGGTACCAGCTCTCTGCTTCTTTGGTGAGTGTCCTTGGGAATAACTTAAGTTTTTGTCACATATTTTCTCTATTCTGCAAGGCACAGGCATCGTGGAATGCCTGTAAATGATTTTGTGGATCAGCATTATATCCCCCTTCAAACCATGGGATATTATTTATGTCCAAATGCTTGATCCGGCTATTCTTTAAATGCCTTGTGGGAATCCTAACTATCTCCATTATGTCAAGCATACTTCGAGTTGCGAGTAGGGGTTCATCATGATCATCTCTTTCATGAAGCTTGTGATGTCTACGTTGTTCCCTACTCTCCCTACGTCCTTTCCCTTGTCCTCTCTTTCGACTTTCCTGTCAAGATTTTTCATCCTTTTTACTTTTATCCTCACCTTTATGTTCATGGTGGATGCACCCAAATGTGGAAGGAGAGGATGAGTGATGTGAAGAAGGGGAAGAAGAAGGGGAACCATCACCATGACAATGTTTCTTGCCTTCTCTTCGGCTGCTACGGCCCTGATCGTTGTGACGATCAAAGTGTTCATCCTTAGCATGAGTGGTTGTTCCCTCTGTGAACAGTTGGTGCTCACGGGCATCAGAACCAGGGATATGTATCGTTGATCGTAGGTTTTGATACTTAACCTCCTCACCATCGTTAGGAGGGGAAACATCTTTTGCTAAAGAACCCATGATAAAGGGTTCCTCGTCTCCTATTTCACTAAGGATGTGCGGGACCTTGCCCTTCGACAATGTATGTTGGCTCTCCTACCTTAAGTCCCTCATACCTTGGGCATCTATGGGATAATAATCCCTCATGTCAAAATCTTCTGCAACGTATTTAGCCAAATGTTCTTACATGTCAATCTGTGCCAAGGCACATAAAAGCATGCAAGAGACTGATCGATCTGGGGGTAACATGAAGTTACCTTGCAAATCTCTCCATCGTAGCTATTCGTCTTGATGGAGAATAAAAGTAGAATCCAAAATATACTCATCAAGATGAGTATAAACTATCTTGTATTGTTTAGGACTTGGCTAATTTTGGTTATGTTTTTTATGTTGCCGACTGTCTCTTGTGTGGTCGTTAGGTGGTGAGTTGCTCTTGTGAGAAGATGGAATTTTTATTGGTGTGCAAATTTCACCATTATATAAATTTTTATCTGATTAACCTGAAGGTTCGTTAAGGCTCACAATGATGTGAGTGATATCCCTTATGTTCTATTCAGCGCACAAACACTTAGTCCCTGACAACGGCACCAATGAAGAGTGGCGAGGTACCCCTACACTCAAACATACGAAACGAGTGTAGCACGTGCGATCCGGTCGAACTCCGTAGACTAAATGCCTAAACACCCCATGGAACACTTGGGGTTAATCATTCGTTGTCCTCCTAGACTTACTTGTTGTTGTCACGGTGTATGGTTAAGTAAGTCCGAGGTATATGATTTTTATGGTCTTTTATAGTTTTATGTCTTCTATACTAAGAGCGAAGGGTTGAGAAACAAGCTAACTCTAACTAATGTCCTAAGTCTAAATTAACTAGCATCAGCATCCATTGCCACTTACCGTACACACCTTGAACTATGTAACAATGGCTACCAAACGCTAATCATTACTGGGATTACCACATGTAACACACGTGCTTAAAGTGGTCATATTGAGGCACCTAACTAGCCTAAGCGTGATCAGCAGCTGATTCCTTGACTAGCCACACACATCCGTAGATGCTCGTAATCAAGTCATACTCATCTCGTGTTCTAGGAGACAAGGGTGAGAGAATATAATAGCGATGAGTAGCCGATTCCTTGGTTAGCCATACACATTTGTCAATGCTCGTAACCAAGTCATAATCATGTTGCGCTAATGCATGTAATAAATGACATGTAAGAAATAACAAATAATAAACCTATTCCATGCACTATAAGGTTTATCCACAAAGCTCGTCTTTATTGTCGTACACAACTTGTGTTCAGGTACAAAGCTACTCGAATAAAGATCCATTCACTTGGGGACTCCTACTACGGGCACATGGAAAAATTCTATTTCTGAAATGATTAAACTACCAGAGCTTCGCTACTTCTAGCCTAGGATGAGAAATGAGAGGAGTGCTACCTCGTATTATAGATTTGGAAGCAGACCAATCGCAGGGGATGACACGATATCGCGACGGCTGTGATATCGCGTACGCAATATCACGGTGCATGCGATACCACGTCTCATCAGCCAGTAAGGGTACTGATGTTTCGACGATGGCATCCCCCATGACTGTGGGTATTGCCACTACTGATGTTGTTCGCTAGGCTGTGGTGGAGTTCCACTTGGATAATACGTTAACGGTTGGTGGAACTGCTTTGGGTTACTCTGTGGATAACGTAACCTTTGGGGTGTTTGCCACTGGTTGAGTCTTGGATTAAGCGCAAACACCCTAGACTCCTCTAGATGTAAGATGATGGGGCAACATCCCTTAGGATGGTCATAATGGAAGATCTCACATCCACCATCATCGTCTGTGTCAGAGTCCATAGCCACATCGGAGTTAGTGATTTTCCCCTTACCCTTGTTATGTGCAGGGCTTAAATCTCTTCACTTTTTCTTACCTTTGTCACTAGTTTGTTCTACCTTTGACGCTTCTACAATTTTTAAGATAGTTTCAATTTTTGAGTCTAAGGAACTCCATATGTCGTCTACCTTAGCCGCTATTTCTGTTGTTAATTTTTTGGATTGGCAAGGTTTTCCGGTTCACCAACTCTTTGATTGGTGACTCATCCTCTTCATCACAAAATTTCACTCCCTTCTTTCGAAGGGAGGGACCGCGGTTGTACTCTTCCACACTTTCCCTTTTGCGTAGCTCACCTTCTTCGTTTGCTACTTGCTCCAACAAGCTATCAACTTCATGGGCTCTAAGTTATGAGAGTCTCCATTGGGCATAAGTTCCAAGGGTTCTTTTGGTTTCATGCCTTAGCCCATCCACGATGTGCTGAAGTTGATCCTGCTAAGCGTACCCATGGCCTACGCAACGATGTAACAATGTGTAATAGCAGGCCATGGCAGCATCCAAGGGTTCGTATGTACCTTGTTTCCAACCTTGGATCTACTTACACAAATTGGACACTCTCGAGTACGTTTGATACTTATCGTTGAACAGTTCTAGCATCGTACTCCACCTCCTAATGGTTTCCTGTTCTAGGGACCAGTACCAGCTCTGTGCTTGTTTAGTGAGTGTCCTTGGGAACAACTTAAGTTTTTGCCACTCATTTTCTATATTTTGCAAGGCACAGGCATCGTGGAATGCCTATAAATGATTTTGTGGATTAGCATTGTATCCCCCTTCAAAAAGTGGGATGTTGTTCATGTCTAATCGTTTGATCTGACTATCCTTTAAATGCCTTGTGGGAATCCTAACTGCCTCCATGATGTCAAGCATACTTCGGGTTACAAGTAGGGGCTCATCATGATCATCTCTTTCATGATGCTTGTGATGTCTGTGTTGTTTCCTACTCTCCCTACATCCTTGCCCTTGTCCTCTCTCTCGACTTTCCCTTCGAGGTCTTTCGTCCTTCTTACTTTTATCCTCTCCTTTATGTTCATGGTGGTTGTGCCTAGATGTGGAAGGAGAGGATGAGTGATGTGAAGAAGTGGAAGAAGAAAGGGAACCATCGCCATGACGATGTTTCTTGCCTTCTCTTCAGCTACTACGACCCCGATCGTGGTGACGATCTAAGTGCTTGTCCTTAGCATAAGTGGTTGTTCCCTCTATGAACAGTTGGTGTTCACGGGCATCAAAACCAGGGATATGTATCGCTGATCATAGGTTCTGATACCCAACCTCCTCACCATCATTAGGAAGGGGAACATCTTTTGTTAAAGAACCCATGATAAGGGGTTTCTCATCTCATGTCAAAGTCTTCCGCAATGTATTCAGCATATAGCTCGATCATGCCTATTTGTGCCAAGGCACAGAAAAGCATGTGAGAGATTGATTGATCTGGGGGTAACACAATCTTACCTTGCAAATCTCTACACCGTAGCTATTCATCTTAATGGAGAATAAAATTAAAATCTGGAATACACTCATTGGGATGAGTATATTTGATCTTATATTGTTTAGGACTTGGCTGATTTTGGTTATGTGTTTTTTCTTGCCGACTGTCTCATGTGTGGTCCTTAGGTGGTGAGTTGCTCTTATGAGAAGAAGGCATTTTTAACCAATGTGCTAATTTACCGTTATATAAGTTTTTTATCTTTTGATTAACCAGAAGGTTCGTTAAGGCTCACAACGATGTGAGTGATATCCCTTATGTTTTGTTTAGTGCAAAAACACTTAGTCCCTGGCCACGACGCCAATGATGAGTGGCGAGGTACCCCTACACTCAACCATACGAAACGAGCATACCATGCGCGATCCAGTTGAACTCCACAGACTAAATTCCTAAACGCCCCATGGAACACTTGGGGTTAATCATTCGTTGTCTTTCCATAGTTACTTGTTGTTGTCATGGTGTATGGTTAAGTAAGTCTGAGGTATATGATTTTTATGATCTTTTATGGTTTTATGTCTTCTATGCTAAGAGCGAAGGGTTGAGAAAGCTAACTAACTCTAACTAAAGACTAAGTCTAAATTAACTAGCGTCAGCATCCGTTCCCACTTACCGTACACACCCTAAACTATGCAACTGTGGCTACCAAACGCTAATCGTTACTAGGATCACCACATGTAACGCACGTGCTCGAAGTGGTCGTACTGAGGCACCTAACTAGCCTAATCGCGGTGCATGCAATATCGCATCTCATCAATTGTGCATGAATATTTGTGATTTACATGGTTGGACATAGGGTTACCTCGCCGCTCATCACTCTTTATCTTAGATTCTTTTGCTATTTTAAGTTCAATTATGGATATTGAAAAGTGATCTAAATTTTGTAGAACTGGGATTTTCTTCCCTACTAACATTTAATTTTCTTCACTTATTTTATAATGTATCAATTGTAAGGTTGATCTCCCAAGTAGATAGTCGTAAAATCATAAAGTTTTTTTTCTTTCTATATATTTTTCTTGATAATATCTACTTAGCATCAACATTGTGATATACTCTAAATTTTCTTTGCTCAATATCAATATTTTTGGGGGCTCTAACTCCTACAAGTTCTAACATATAAGGTAATGAGTTTGTAAATAAGCATAAAATATACTATAAGCTATTTTTAAAAGGAAAAAATTTAATGAGAGAAAAGATTAAAGTAAATAGGATTTTCAAGTATATTTCTACATTATTTAATTTTTGTTAAAATTAACCATTACATTAAGTGAGTGAACTAGCTTTGATCTTAATTAATATTATTAGAATACATTTTAATTTCAAGGGCTCCTCTAATTTTTCTATTTACAAAGTTGTCCATTACACAAAGAACTTCAGTATTATCTATGAACTATTAAGCTAGCTCCGTTCTGTTTGATGTGTATTGGAATTAAGATTGAAAATTATAAATAGAATTTGGGGAGAACATACCTCATGATGAATGGCCAAGATTTTGTGTGGCCATGGAAGGTGTGTCATGTCTTGTGATGGAGTTTAGAATGGTCTCTCAAGTCTCAACCAAAGAAGTCTATAATCATTGATGATGTCTCCACATAAATGCACACCAATGGAATTCCAGATTGGGAGGAAAATGGTTCGAGGTTTAAAACATTTTTTCAATTGAAATCTTCTCGCTAATTTGACTTTCTTTCTAATTGGTTTGATTTTCAAAAAGAAAAAAAGAAAAAAATAGAAGGTGCTAAAAGAATCTGAGAATTTTTATTGAAATTGGTTTCCAACATTTCATTTATGGAATTTAACTTCTAGGAAAAAATGGTTGGAATGATGGAATTTCAAAATAAATTTTTCAAAGAATTCCGCATTGCATGTCACAATGCAAATGATTTATATTAGCATTTTAAAGTAGTGTTTTAAAAGTCAAAAAATGTATTAGGTAGGGATGTTTTAAGGATAACTATAAATCGGTAGTGAGAAACATCATACCTAAAAGTATTGATATCTTTATAAAAATAAAGTTTGTTATAAAAGTAACAATCACTCAAGTCGGGTACACAAAAATTCTACGAATTGAAAAACTATGCTGTAGAGTGATATCTGGGAAGTTTTTAAACACGAGTTATTGACCGATAAAAAAGGGCTTTTAATACACGAGTTATTGAGCGATAAAAAAGGGCTTTTAATAGAAATGTAATTTGTAGGAGTGGTTGGAGCGATGAATAATGGAATTTTAAAAGAATTTTTTAAAAAGAATTCTTCATTGCATGTGAAAATGCAAATGATTTACATCAGCATTTTACAATGACGGGGAAATCTTATTGACAGATAATAAAAAAAAAGAGGAAAAAGGCTTTAATGGTAACGCAATTCCGACGGGTATTTGGATAGACGTGAAATATCTGCCACACATTCCATGTGAAATGATTGAGAAAGGAGCTTGTTATTCTTGCAGTAACAATGTGTCGCTTTTTTGTATGCCTGAGACAGGAGCTCGCCGTAAGAAAAATGTTAAATAGCGTACGGCTAGAATCTCAGAATATCTGGGATACTTCAAAAACAACTATGCATAAACTGAGAAGTTTTGTTCATGTAAGAGATGGACATATAATTATATGAGGACGTTTCTACATGGAGATGGGGATGCTAGGTTTTATTCAAAAGAAAACCGAAAAAAAGAAAAGAACATACCTTCAATATATATCATTTGCTGTGACCACCCTCACCCACTCTCTCAAAATATTACCACTACACTATCTCATTGAGTTGAAAAGTTGAATGAAAAATTAAAAGTGATAAGAGGAGCTTTCGACTACTTTGATTGATTGTAATAAGTGTGCATAAGAATAAATTCATACATATAATAACCAAAAGTAAAAGTAGTATTAGCTAGTTCAACAAATATTATTATATAGTTATGAAACATTGAGGTCAAGGCTTTCAACAATATAACAGAGACTATTAGAATGCATTCAAAATAAATTTTCTACATGAACTATTCAAACTTTATATATTATTTTGTTAGTAAAATTGGACATATTTCTTATAAATATTACATCTCTTTACTGGTTTATTAGATTTTATCCAAACTTGGCTATTAGATATAGAGTATAAAATTTTATAATGCTACTTAAGAGAAAGGATGGTACAAACCCATACCATCTAGGTTTCATCTTCATACTTCAAAAGATGAGCTGTAATGGAGAGACCTAGAGGGTGACATCATGTTACCATCTAATCATTCAGTGTCATTGATGCTCATGACAACATTGATGAAACTAGGGCTTAAAGTAGTAATTGTAGACTATAAAAAGGTTGATGAAATATCTAGAGCTTACCAACCTATAGAGTTCAAATTCACAAAGATAAACTCCTGAAGACTCACTAGGAAGGTTTCAAAAGAAAGGAAGATTCTATCCATTTAACATTGTAGTTAGAAAAGGAGGACATTGATTATCAATCTAGCATATCCTAACACCAAAATCTTTCAGCTTTCAATGGAGAGGATATGAACCATCCATGGCTACATTCATTCTTGGCAAGCGACCAAGGTAAGTAGAGAATAGGATCAAGGACAAGGAGGACCTCAAGGACAATGTTTTTTAGTAGAAAACTAAGAGAATACAAATGCTCATAGAAGATTGATGAACATAAGTCTCATATTTTTTCATCTTCATTCTTTTCATCCTCATCATCAAGCTTTCATGAGGATGAACATGGTCAAAATAGACGAGGTAATGATCATTGACAAGATGGAGATGATGGAAGGAACCATCATATGGATGGTTGAAAAGATGTTTGATGTAAGTAAGAAGAAGGATATTATGATAAACAAAGACATAGCAGGTAATACAAAAGAAGACATAGTCATGATAGGGGTCATGAAGACCATGACAAGTATGATGAATCATTACTTTATACAAGTCCTATACCAAACAACATGATGACACTAGAATATAATGAGTAGAATTCCAACTTGGAGATAAGGTCATCTACTAGAATCTCACTCATGTGCCTCAACATATAAAATTTCAAATGCTATGGAAAAGACCTTCTATGAGAGAGATCAAATTTATTAAAGAAAAATTAAAGAGATAAAAATTAGATCCACTAGAGAATCATCAAGTTCTAATATACTAGATTAAGGTTTTATATAAGACATTGCAACAAGGATAATGTATTATGGAGTCAGTCCAAGTATAATTTGCACTATCTGCCAAAATTACAATTAATAATGCTTAACATTTCTTTTAGGTTGAATAACATAGTACTTTTGCTAAAACTATATTTAAAAACATATATCAAAATAGTGTTAAACATGTTATGCATTTTTCAATAGGTAAAATAATTTACATTTCTTAATAAAAATAATAATAATTCCTTTAAACTCATGCATTAGTTACTATACTTTTTATGGACTCTATCAACCTATGAGATATATTGTTAGGAAATTCCAAATAAAGCATAATTATCTTTCATAAATTTAATAGTTCAAATATGTAAGTAGACTTACATGAAAGAACTCTAAATGTAATTTCTTAGTTTGAACTAGATGGTTTTAATTCTCTCTAGGTAGTCCATGGTATTATCTAAGCATAGTATTAACTTATTTAGGAAAAAACGTAATCACATTGGATAAATTTACAAGAACAAATATGTAATTTAGGTATGAAGATGTAGTAAACCAATTGGTAGAGAAATGAAAGCTATTTTATTATAAGATGGATGTAGTAAATATATTCATGAAGAAAACACCCAAATGAAAAAGTTATGATTTTTTTTTATCTATGATGTCATGCTGGTAAAATGTTACACAATTTCAAAAAATGATAATTAAGAACAATGGTTTAGTAATTCAAAATTTTTACTAATGTTTAAATAGATTTAGTACATCAATTTTTAATCTGTGATACTATTTTGATATTTATCAAAACTAAAAAGAAAACATAATTATATTGAAAAAAATTAATACTTGAAATAATTTGAAAACCAAAATATAAAAAATATCATTAAGAAGAAGTCATTGAAGGGAAAAAATAAATAAAAGTAGGCATCACATATCTGTATTAGAATAATTATTTAAAATGAAATGAAATTAAAGCTTTATTACATCCGAAGATCCATAGGATCTCTTGGATAGATATTTAAGTTAAAAGTTTATGAAATAGATTTTTTTTTCTCAATAGAAGTATATGTACTTTTATATTGAGAATAAAATAAGTTGTAATGAGTATATGAATCTTTCTTAGCTTGCACAACCATGTTAGATTCCACAATAGTTGTGGAGCGTGTTGAAGAGAAAGAGAAAGTCCATAAGTCCATAAGTCCATAAGTTGTGGAGCTTGCACCTATGGATATTAATGTGGATTTGTTTCTTAAATATTCTACAATAACAACCTCTAAATATATCTTAAAAAGTTTTTAACTATGATTATGCAATTAATGTACTATATTAAAATTTGATAATTATATATATAATAATAATTTTTAAATAAATCTAAATTCACAATGAGGTGTTAAAATAATACTAATACTTGATTTGAAAGCTCCAAGCCATAGGTTTGATTTTAGAGGGCAATGTTGAGTGATAAAGTTCGAGTTGGACTATATATCTTAGGGTGCACCTTTGCTACAATTATTTCAAGGATTTAACAGCCTTTAATTTTGAAACTAAAATAACTTAAAACCTTGAAGACTAACTCACATATCATGATTTTTGATACCTAACTATATAGTATACTAAATACTAATAATATTAGTACCTTAGATAAACACAGTATAATGGTATTAGTGCTACTCAAAAGAGCGACGGTGGTAGTACATGTAGTTGTGGTAAAAGTAGTATACTATGATACTAATAATATTAGTACCTTTAGGTAAATACCATTACAATATAATGGTATTAGTGCTACTCAAAAGAGCCACGGTGGTAGTACATGTAGTTGGATGCAGTAAAAGAATTTTAAAATTAAATTTATTACCCGTACACACGATAAACACCAATACCAAGAGAAAATTGCTGTTAGCCCTAACGATTTGACTATAATCATTAGAAGCATGCTACTCTTCCAAAACCACGTCTATTACGGTAAGGGTAGAATCAATTTGTTTAAGCCTTGAAAGCCAAGCACCGTTCTACCCTAATTTTCTATTATGGCGACTGGTTCTCATTGTTGTTCAAGACAATTAATTTTCTTTTGTTTTTCTAATACAAGTGCACCGGTTTTTTTGGGTTAAAAATATCATATCCTCCATATTCACCCTGGTGTCTCAAGTGGTTTACTCCAATATTTTAATGGCGGAATTTGTGGACCTTAATCCTGCTTGATTTCGTGAATCGTTGCAGTTTGCATCTCTGCATATATCGAGGTCGAAGATTACGGATCTTAGTAGATTACATTGGTGCAAGCAAATTAAACATTTTAAATATGCACATGTGAACCATTATTTATACCAAACCTTTGCATGGTGGGCATCCATTCAACGCAGTACTGTTTGCACCTGCCTCCTCATTGTTCTTCCACGTAATTATATCACACTTACTGCATACGTATATTTCTAAGCTTGCATACTTTTAGTCTAATGATACTTTTAGTGCGTTTTGAACCATCTTTGCGGCTTCCCCTTCTTCACACTATACTAACATGTTCAAACATGTTTTCGCTGCGTTTTGAGCAGCTGTAAAATACTGGTGATGAAGATCCCGTTATATGAAAGTAGAATACAGTATTTCAAATTTAAAATGGATTGTCTATTACAAATTTTTAAGTAATTACAAGTTAAAGGGATTTTAAAAAACCTTTTGCTATAGCATTAATATGTTGCATATACCTGGTTAACTCGTAGTGCTTTGCATTTAAATATTTTGGTCCAAAACATGGTACTAGCACATACCCTAATTATGTTGGCGTAAGGGCATATAGAATCATACCTTTACACATATTGAATGACCATTCAGGAGCAGGCGATGATTGTTTCACCCTTTTTAACTATTTTAAAGTATGGTTAGAAATTCAAACTAACAACCTCTTGCTTGTTGGGGTTACCAAAACCTAAGGACATATAGCCAAACAAAAACTTTGTAGAACTTAAGTAAAACTCATGTAATTATATGTTACTTATCGTAACTGCTAGGTTTCCAAATCTACTATGATAACACTTCCTCTGTATCATAGTAAATCCAATATATATCAATGTATCATAGTCTGTGCTCGTGTGGTAGATAGTCTGCAAAGCCACATCACCAATTGGCAACCTTAAGTTTAATGCATTGAATGTTGCTAATTCTTAGCTAACCAATGAAATTTAAAATGATGCTATATTTGAAATATACTGTAATTGAGCTTTACCATTGGAAAATGAAAACTTTACCATCATAAAACAAAAACATGTCATATCTAACCGTGGTGGATTTTTGAAATCAATACCATTTTTCAATCTTTGTACATAGAACGTTTATCCAGTATGTGAATTTCTATATTCATATACCCTTCTATTATGTAAGCCTTTTTTCATTAAAGCATTGCTTGAGAAGGGAACAACAATCAGTCACATCTGGTTTTTTCTCCTTTTAATTGCATTACAGAGAAGAATAATGCATTTTTAGTGTAACTAGATTCATTATCTTATGACATGTAAACACAAAATTCGGTAATCTCTTTAGAATTTGATTCTTACAAATGAAGTCCAGTAACAAATACCAAAAAGTATTCGCATAAATACAATTGTAAGAATAGCAATGCATCTACATAATTCTTCATGTTTCTAGGAAAAAAAAGTTTATGCATATGTTAGAATTTCAAAACTCAAAAGAAGAAAGAGTGAGTTTGTACACTATTCATAGTTACAAATTTAAACATACTCGAAACATGAAAATTGAACAACAAAGTAGTAGCAAAAATGAAAGCCATAGATCACTACGGCAACGATGTTGTGGCACAGAATGGAGAGCTGGAGGAATGCATGATGACAAGGCAGAGCTCTTTAGAAGCAAGAATCTGATGTCAATAGAAAATGTAGGCAAGAATTTGCAGACAATGAAAACAAGGCCTCATCAAACTAGCAGGGGATTGCCATGGCTTCAAGTACTGTGCTTCAAATTTTTTTTTGTATTTTATGGCATGACCCAACATGCATGCCGTATCGAGCTATGTGATTCCCAGAGTAACAACTTTTTCGATTACATGGAACCTCTCGCAGTTTTTTAAATGCCACTATTTTAGAGAAGGACCCAAAGTGAGCATGTTTTTGCAATCTAAGGGACATAAAACATTGTTGATATTGCATCTCTATCATATTTACCTTTAGGATTGATGCCAAATTTCCCACCCTTGCATTTTGAATTCTTGACTTTGGGTCCTTTGCATTTCCTCTCTAGCGCTAATACAACATTACGACGGATTTCAATGACATCAAAATATCTAAGACGGTAAAGACCTAAAGCAAATGAAACCAAGATAACAAAGCATTCTTTCATTTCTCTTATCCTATCCATCCTCGGAAAATACCTCATGATCATGAACATCTTCACGAAGCGGTATTAAGAACAGAACATTACCTTACTCATCACTATGCTATAATCTCTCTCTATAAGGGTATCTTTGATCTTCATACGTCTCTCCAGAAATGCAGTTTTGCTATTTTCTTTCAACCAATGTTAATTTTCATTCTGTTGTGTAGAAGGGGCTTGAAATGGTGGATTTAAAGACCTAGGGAGGGAAATCTAAAGGCTGTCGAGGTACTATTTCGGGAGTCCTTAATTTGCTATGCAAACCATGCGGATCATTGAGGTTTTCTTTTGTCGATTTCATTAGCAGAGGTACTAACTGACTATATTTCCTCTCCTTTTTGTTTAACTACTGCTAAGCTATTATGCTTCTGTTCTTCGCTATTTCTTTGCCAGATGGAGGAGTAACTAAAGAAAGCACAGGAACATAGTACGCCTACAATGGCGATGGCATCAGCATGATGTTGGCACACTACTGTTATGGCGATGTCATGGTTTTTAGTGTCGTGCATGCATGCTACTTCATAAATGCGTCCTCTCTTTCATGTTTACAGTGCTAGATTGGAATCCTTGGTAACAGACCTCCTTCTGTAGAGATTGCATTTATTCTCTAGCAAGTTTGTCGCCATTGTATGATTCTTTTGAACATCAACGGCAACAATTGAACTTTAAAAATTATCATTTTCATTATTGCAAATTTGCAATCACAAAAGAGGCACAAGAATGGCTCAGATTGATTAAGAGAGGGGGTAAGCGTTCTTTACATCACATTATTTCATGGTCATCTTTCCTACCCAACTTTCAAAATGGACTGAGCATGAGCATGCATTGTACATGCAACCTCACATCCACATCCAATTCCATGTCCATTTATCCTCAATCAAGTTGACTACACAGATTATCTATGTAGTTTATGCCGTTTCTGAACAGTGTTGCTATGCTATTTACTAGATATATTTTTCTGGGGAGGGAATATAAGTTTTATATTCTATATTGTTTATGACCATGTTTATACAAGAATAGAGGCTGATATTTATGAGCGTGGTGGACAAGAATCTTAGGTAGTTAGCGACCATCACCATTTACAATTAACTTAGGTGAAATCATCCTTTCTTTCATCATTGCAATTTGGTTATTTTTGTTTGTCTTCTTGGATGGGTGTTTATTCATTTTTGCACAAAATAACAAATAATTTTTTTAATAAATCTTACCATTGCAGATAAAATGATAAATTATATTTGGACATCCAACAATTCATCAGATGAGGATCCATCCATGATAACCATATGCTATAGCTCAAAGAAAATACCAATCACACTTTTTCATCCCCTTAATTTTTTCATAAAAATATTATTTCATTGCATATGATATGAATTAAGGAGTAGAATCATGCAATTTTTGCTGTAATAAGTATTTGCAAGGTATATATATGCACCTTTCCTAAGGACAATGTAATATATTAGCACAATAATATCTTTCTATTAATCTTGTGGCATGAACAATATCATACAAACTCGTGCAAATTTATTGTTAAGATTACCTCACAAAAATAAAATGAAAATTATAACCTTATTGCAGCTCTATGATTTATCTAAATAATATGCCCATAGCATTTTTCACTCTCCTCTCTTTCGATTCTAATTGCTGTTAATCTTGCCTATGCAATAATATAATAACATAATGAGATGAAAAAAAAATATATGCATAATTAGATTGAGAAAAAATATTTAAATTGAAATTAAAATTGAAATCATGGCTTTACCTTTAAAAAAATCAAAATTTTATTAATAGGTATGGAACCTAAAACTATTGAAAATATGTCCCTTGGACATGTACCTGATGTAATATTTTCATATGATTTAAGTAGAACATGCATGATGCTACTTTTTTTTTGGAAAAAATCAAGAAAATTTTTATTCCCAAAAAATAGGGCTATACATTAGTACAGCAAGGTCCACAGCTGCTGACCCCACATCGACCGTGGACCCCAACTCTAGGTCACTCGAAAGTCCCAATTGTTGCAGGGCATCCTTGTTAGCGACGGAAATGTCCCATCCCCAAACCTTTAGATAGTGATTTGGACCAAGCCGGGTATGTCCCAACGGTGCCCCCCCCTTCCCCCACCCCCACCTAGGGGCTTTTGGGGGGTTTGTGGGTGGATACCTTACTCTCCTCAGAGGTTTGAAGTCTTGGAATTGGCTCTCTTGGGCCAGTCGCTAGGTGACGTCAATTTTCCTCAATTATCTGAGCAATGCCTGTCATGTGGTCTCTGATAACATTCTCAATCCATTGCAGCATCTGGCTACATGATTGCGGTGGCAGTGAAGGTTTCTCAGAAAGCGGTCCCGTAGGAGCCTGTGATGGCCCCTGGTCATGAGACGGTTGTCCCCCCGTGGTTTCTCTGGGTCCAATGGCTGCAATCAATGAATCACTCCGTGGGATCTGGTCCAGCTCATCCCACGTGCAGTCATCATCCTCAAAGTTCGAGACCGCATTATCTCCCATTGGTAGGCCATGTCTCCCCTGCCACCATCGATACACGTGCGTAGGTTGAGGTGGTGGCCGAAGCAACGGGATCAGGGTGCTAGATTGCTAGAGGGCATAGATTACTCCCAAATTCCTACCAGGGTGTCATCGTTGCAGAGACTCCCTAAGGAAGTGGGGGAGGTTGACTGGACTCTTAGCACGCATGTGTTTGAGGAACATGAAGTGTATCCTATTGAGTTTGTGATGTGAGCCTACCTATATGAAGTAACTCTTGACCAGCACCATTGTGGTGTGCCACCCAGGTGAGAGGGCCATCCCCTGGATATGATGGTTGGTCGTCCGAGGGATGGAACCTTAGAAGAATTCAACCACCGTAACCTAGGATCGTGCCACTAGGGGAATCCAGTCCCCCGTTGCGGGGGCACCAATTGCTGCGGCCACGACATCCACAGTCACCAGGATTTGGTGCCCATGGAACACTGCAATCTCCTTGTGCCAATTTACGTAGAACTGCTGAACGTCCAGCTCCAAGTCCTCTACGATGCATTGTAGCACGTTGGTCCACCCCATCTGTGCAACCCTCTACTAGAGCTCCAATTTATTTTGGATGTTGGTAGCGGCTGGCTCGAGGTACGCACTCGTACCCATAATAGTAGTAATTTCACCCCAAAGTTGGCAGAAGCGGTGTGCAAGTGTGATAGGTGGGGGAATATCTATTCCTTTATAGACCCTATTGTTTCTAGCATGCCAAAGGGTCCAAAATGCGGCGAGCATTTGTGAATTTCCTGAGCAGTTTAGTAGGGGTAGGTTGGCCATACGTCATAAGTGTTGGGCCACGTGGCATTCATGCACGATGTGGTGGAGCATCTCCACGTACTAATTGCACATCAGAAAAATGGTATTGATGTTCATGCCATGTGTTCATAGCCGCATGCTTACTGGGAGCACTTGGTTCAAGACCAGCCACCCGAAGATCTTAATTTTTTCTGGTAGGTGGCCTTTCCATAGTGGCATCCATCGGGGGTGCACTGGGAATTGACGTTGTAGTAGCTACCAGGGGTGTAAGGTGACCTTGGTTTCGTGTCGGGGCATGTTGCCCTGCGTGCATTATTGTCGCCACACAAGGGAGTCTGACCCGACCACCACCCAAGGACGATATTTCCTCAGCAGGAGATGCACCCACTTGGAGGGGGGGATCATCTGATGGTGAAGCGATACAACAAATAAGTCATTGCCTTCCCAATGCAGCTTCCAATGCAAATGGTTGAATGCCATTAGCCCCCGCCAGGTGGGGGTGAGCGGTCTTTTCCTAGGACACCAAATGTAGTTTTTGTCCCCCCTTTCCTCCTGATCATACAAAATCTCAAATTATCGTGTCAATTTTCTGAATGACACCGGATGGTGGAGTGGACATGGAGGCAATAAATCTCGCCATGGCTACTAGCACCATCGATGCCAGCATGATCTTCCCTTTGTGGGATAGGAACCTGTTCACCTAGTGTGCCATGTGCTTTTGGAGTTTCGTTATGAGCACCTGCTAGGTGCGTTGTTTGTGCGAGTTGTGCATTGAAATGCCTAGGTACTTGTCCTCCGTGCCCCCTAGTAGAATTCCCAAAATTTAAATGACCTTGCTACGGACACTAAGGTGGGTATGGGTGAGATAAAACACAGACTTACCTGGGTTGGGGGCCAGTCCCACTTCCCTCTCGATCCTATCCAATGCCCTTAGGAGTGCCTGGGCCTACGGTACAGTTGCACGGGTGAATATCATCGTATCTTCTGTGTAGTGGGATGTTAAGCAGTGGATTCCATGGATATCCAACCCCTGAACACCTTTCTTGGCACAGTAGGTTTGCATGAGGTCCATCACCAGGAGGAAGAGGAGTGGGGAGAGCGGATCACCTTGTCAAAGCCCATGGCCCGTCCCTTGGAACCCCCAAAGGTGGTTGTCAATGTCCAATGAGTACTGTCCTCCCTTTTGAATCTAGAGGCACAAATCCACAAACAGTTTTGTAAACCCTTTTTCCTATAGAATTGTCCTAAGGGCAACCCATCTTATAGATTCATAAGCTTTAGTGATGTCTAATTTGATGTAGAGCCCAGGGAATCTAGCAGTGTTGAGGGAGTGCTGGATTTCTTCTAGGAGCAGCAGCTAATCCTGGATATGTCAGTCTTTGATGAACCTAACCTGGTTCTATTCGACCAGACATGGCATGAGGGGCATCATCCTTGCAACCACCATCCATGAGAATAGTTGTAGGAGGGAGTTACAGATGCCAATGGGAGGGAAATGCCCAAGGGATATGGGGTTATCCATCTTTGGAAGCAGGACCATGTGTGAGCACTTGATTTCTTTGAGGACCTATTGCCAAGCAAGCATACGATTAAAGGCATCAAACAGATTAGGCCCAAGAAAGTCTTCAAATTCACAAAAAAATTCGATGGGCCACCCATTCGGCCCTAGGGCTTTATCTATCAGCATGGCCTGCAGCATGGTATGGAGTTCGATGCGGGAGAAGGGTTGCATGAGGCACTCGTTGTCAGAGGTGGTGAGGATCTATGGGATATGGAGTAATATGGGGTCTGTGGGTTGCCAGTGTTAAACTTGTTGCTAGTAGTGTAATAGGTTTTCTGGGTCAGACGATGAGTGTGACTGTTCCCCTTGATCGGGGTCGTGAAGTAGGCATTGCAATTGATGGTGGGTTCCCTGATGTGACTTAGCTATAGCAAAGAATAGTTTTTTATGTCTGTCGTTGACCTTGAGCCACTCTATCCAAGCCCTTTAATGCTAGTATTCCTCCTCTTCATGTGCTAAGGTCTACAGCTCTACTAAGAGGGTAAGTTCCTCTTGGGCTAGATCGCCTCTGTGCTCTTGTTGGTTCTAGATGTCCTGCAGGTGTGCTTGCAATTGTGTCTAATATCCTTTGAAGCTATACTTGTCCTCCATGGCCAGGGCTTTGATTTGACACTTGAAGGCCTTGACTCCATGCCTGAGGAAGTCCTATGGTTTCTGCATGTCGTTATACCCTTGCCAGATGGACTAGACCAGCTCGCCCAACCAAAGCTTAGTCAGCTAGGTTCGTTCGAATCTAAACAGGTGTGGGGACATAGAGACGTCTGTCTCTAGGTGATAGATGATGGGCCAGTGATCTGAGGCCACATGGTCCTACCCGTAAGCATGGACTTCCCACTCCAAGAATAGCGTAGTGCTAAACCATACCCATTCAATGCGGGACTCCACTCAGGCTGCTCCCTACCGTTTGTTGCTCCAATTGTACCTATAGCCTATGATCACCAGGTCTATGAGGCTAGAGTTCTGTAATAGGGTCAAGCATTTGGGCACCCCTTGGGGCTCCGAAATGGAAACCCCGGTCTTCTCCCAACTGTAACATCGTTGGTTAAAGTCCTTGATGAGGAGCCATCGGGAAACATATGGGACCAACGTCACCACCCAGGATAATTCCCGTATGCAATCCTGCCACACTTGGGCCCCATAAATGTTGGTGATCCAAACGTTCGAGCCCAGTAGGTGCACTGTACTACACCAGTTAGATGCATCGAGCAGAGACGAGGCAGCCCTACTGAGAACAACGACTCCTCCAGCCCATTTCTGACTAGGCACAATGTGCCTGCACCATCCCTCCCACTGTAGCACCTAAGTTTCTATCTGTTGTAATTTTGTCTCTTGGAGATATACCACATCACACCCCTCAGTGTGTACCAGTCATTTCAAGGTATGTTGCTTATACTAGGTACCCTATCCCTGAAAATTCTAGGAGAGAACCTTCATGGTGAAATAGATAGAGGTCTATTGTAAACCTCCTGAAGTGTAGGGTGCACTCCCAAGTCGATATACAGTTACATGGTTGTGTGTCAAGTTTGGCCACTGTCAGGGAATCTAACCTTGGACAATGGCTAGATAACCTCCATCCCCTCATCCCTTGGCATCCCCTGACAACCTTCGAGGAGTTTGGGCCTTGCCAAACCCCTACTAGTCATGATCCAGTCAGTCAATGGTGGCAGTGTCTACCCTACCCCAGCAACCTACCTGCCCCCCTCATCTTGGGGATGTAAGGTGAGCTAGTTCAGCTCGTTCGAGCACCCGCACCAACTAGGGTGCCATAGTGAGCCTTACGTATCATGTCTGATTGATTGTCCTGGACAACAACCATTGGGCCACCTCTACGGGAGGTCCTTGATGCCCCCCAGGCCCACCATGGCTAAGGCCATCTGTTGCGTTGTTGCCCAAGGCTAGACCAGGGCCTGAGGTAGCCTCCACCTTATGCTGCAGAACCCCCACCTTACCCAATGCAACATCGAAAGGCACCAACAAGCCCCTTTTGGCCACCCATCCCTTTTTGGCCACCCAGCCCTTTTTCCTAACAAGTTGCCAACCCCCGCTATTAGGCGTGGGGGTGGGATGACCCTATTTTGTAGGGTTGACACTAGTAGCGATGTATGCAACTAAGGTCAGGGCCTCCTTCGGAAGATTTTTGAACTGCACATAGACCCGTTCCTCTTCAAGGTTAATGTCCAACATGAGTTCATCAACCCGGTTTTGGAGTGCAAGTACTACCATACACAAAATCGTGCAAAACCCAAATGGTCCATCCCCTCGGTGAATGGGTCAAATTTAATAAACTTGCCAAATAGCATGACCAGCAAGTGCAAGAACTTTGTCGACTAGTATTCTAGAGGGAGACCATGCAACCGAACCCACACTAGCACTCGTTTGAATAGATCTTTATCATGGTGTGTCCCTCGACGCTAGGCTGCCAATGCAAAACCATGTGCCCCATAAAACTAGGGCCCTTCCACTAGGATGTGTTTCCTGTCCGCCACTAAGGCGAAGAAAAATAGGAGATGGTCATTAGCAAGTATTTTTACCATCACCATATCCAACCCCCAAACCAACCATACCCATCTCTGAACCAAGTCTATCCGAGGCCGCGCTCCCTTCGATACGAACTTGCTGAGCAAGCTATGCTCCAACCGTTCCAGTGTCCTCGTAGTTGGGTGACCCACCTTTAGCCGTAGCATCGTACCCTCCCATGAGCAGGTTGTGAACTCTCTGGTACCTTTGGGTGCAGCCTACGGGTTCCCCAGCCTAACTTCCCTCATGTCGTTCATAGCTTTCATCTGGGTTGCTGCATCCACCTGTGCCACCATGGCTACCTCTTCCATCGTGGTCGCCTGTGCCATCGTGTTCGCCTGGGTCACTGTGCCCACCCTGTGCCCTCTGTCAATGGCTGCATTTTCAAATTTCCCCAATGGTATTGCCTTTCAAGATTGTTGACTTATTGGTAAAGTTCTTTTCCTCCAACATGCATGATGCTATTAGATCAATATACCTTTTGATTTTATTAAGTCTATATATCCTCTAGATTTATGGGATAATGAAAATGTACATATTATGAGCTTTAGACACATTAATTAAGAAAAGTACCCTTATGGGTGAGATATAATAAAGATGTTAAGATGCATATAAAGAGCACAATTCTGGGATACAATATTTTTATTTTCCTTTTGATTTTTAATAATTAAAATAGAAATTATAAAATGAAATGTAGCTTTATCAAGTCTAAAGATCCATAGGATCTATTGGAGTAATATTACATTTTCATGAAAAATATGATAGACTCTACAAATTGACTAGGCACTAATGGGGACATAAAAAACAAATCATATAGGTTTTTTTCTGTAACATTATAATGCTACCTCAAATGGTTAATCATAGCAGAAGAAAGAAACACATGGAACTTAACTTCAAGGTCTCTTGATATGCACAATGTACAAATATGCTCTTCTCCTCAAGGGAGTTGAATTCATCTTTCCTTTTCAATTTTAAGATGATGAAAACTTAAGCGAAGCTTGCTAATAGCATTTTGATACCTATGGAAATAAAAATTGGGAGATAGTGAGTTTTTACATCTAGTTTATTATATCTAATGTGATGTAAATAATATTGACTCTTACCTTCCATATTAGTATAGAATTATTTTAAAATTTTCTTCTTCACTAGTTGGAAAATATGCTTAAAAATCATATAAAAATAGTATTTAACATTTGAGTAAAATAAAATCATAAGGAAGACTATTTATTAATGATACATTGCTCAACTCATTAAAGTATGTGACATCTAGTTTGCAAGTCATACATACTAAGAAAGTATCATTTTAGCTATATGTCTTGTGGATTCATCATCATTATCTTGGTGGTGTATATATGTCTACAATTATGTGAGATGTTAGCCTAGTGATAAGACTCTTAATTTGGAAAATCCAAGTTATGGGTTTGATTCTAGTTAGTAATATTAAGTTATAAAGTTCTAAAAAGGATCATCACCTTGAGGCTCAATGTTCATCTAGCAAAGGTGGAATCTTGTGAGTGTCTGTGGATGGAGAAACGTCTAACCTCTATCAAGTAGTTGCACCTAAACTTAAACCCAAGCCTTATGACTTGAGTCATAAAGTTTTAATTTGATTATATGTCTTGGGGGTGAATATTGTTAAAGAAATCTTTCAAGTTCCAAGACCTCCCCCAACAATGATCCCTTGGAATTAAACCTATCTAGTGTTTTCCTAAACATATATATTTATTATATCCAAAGGTGGCATGTATCTCAACATACCCTTTGAAATTAAACTTATCACTTGTAGACCACAAGCCATAAGTTCTAACCAAATGAGCAATGTGGTAAGGGTATATATAATGAAATAATTCTAAGTTAGTTTATTAGTAAGACTCTTAATTTGGAAGGTCTAAGTTATGATTCCAATGGATAACACTAAGTTATAATATTCTACTTATGTTCTACCAAAATTTTATGTTAGGAAGGGTATTGAAACTTGAAACTTTATTTGAACAAGATACATCCCCAAGACATATAGTCAAATTAGCTTTATAACTTAACATTTTTCATAAAAATCAAACCCATAATTTAAAGCTTCTAAATCAAGAGTCTTACCAAAGTCTTATGTTAGTGATATGTCCTAAGGATAGATATAGTCATCTAGATTTAGTTTCAATAAATGATGAATAATAAATTAGTTGGTCATGTCAACATAGCCTAGGGTGTGTTAACGCATCAACGTTGATGAGTGGTGGAGTATCCAACACCCAACCATATGAGATATGAGTGTTCACACATGATTCCAGTTGGATTCCATAGACAAGGCAATGTGATTATGTGAGGAATTGGTTAGAGTTCATCATATTTTTCTTCCCACATGAGTTAGTAAAGATGATGCATATGGTTTAACTCAGAATGATGTATATGATAGATGATGTTGTATTGGCCATTGTGCTCCTGGATAACATGAAGCAAATGTAGTAGCTTCTATATCTAAGTGCTAGTAAACAAATAGAATTTAGCCTATGAAATGAGCATCCCATACTAACCTTCCAATTACACCCAAGACTTCATGTAACTACTACTAGGAGTACCAAGTACAACACTACTAGGCATACCAAGTAATAGTACTACTAAGTTACCAAGTAGCTACACTTCAGTGCTCAAGATCAATCATACTCATTGCACTTAACAACAGTAATTATAAAATGCATTGAAAGTAAATCATTAACTAATAAAAATAGTAAGCATTAAGATAAGTGAAAATAATAAAGACTAAGTGATGTTGTAATGTTGTAGAGTAATCTCAATCTTTATTTTTATGCAGGCAATATGTCCAAGTACATCACACTCAAATAAAGACTCCATTAAATTACAAGACATCACACTACATGCATACGCTATGAGATGAATATCTTCTTGGAAAATATTCCTAAGTGTTTTATTTATAGCCCTTGCACATGTCAACAATATCAGAGATCTAACATCGTATCATGGGCTCTGATATTGGTGATTCAATATCATGGCTCCAATATTGGATGCCTAATATCATAGCCTACAAAACCATGATTTATCATATCCTCATGACTAAGTAAAAACTTGTCCTCAAGTTAAAACAAAATGAGAATAGAGTTTCTTACAAAATTGAGAGGTATATTGACATGACATTAACTACTATATACATGACTCATAAATGCCATAGTGGAGTTTACAAAAATAACACATTTCATTATTTGACAACTTTACAAAACAAATAACAAAATTTGACAAAGCTAGATGTAGTCTTAGGTTTGTTTAGGTGGTGGTAGCTCTTCTATTGGTTGCTTTTCCTTATCATTAGGCTTTTGAAATTTATACTGGTTTAGAAGTGCTTGAAGTTTGTCTTCTTCTTTTTTGGAATTATGCATTATGCATGCTGATCAACCAATGTTTTATGGAGTTGGCACATCCCATGGGCATGACACCTATAGAAACATTTGGTTTGCTTTGAGATACCAGGCTATAAATTTCCTTATTTCTTCCTCAAATGCTTTGGCCTTTTCTCTTAATTCATGAAAGTCTAATAATCTTCTACCTAGGTTTGATACTACATCTTTTTACCCATTATAGCTAGCCTTCACTGCTTCTAGTTTTCAGTTTGTTAATTGGACTTTTTGCAAAGCATCTTTTCGATCAACAAATTCTTTCTCATATAAGGCATAGGAGGCTACTACTTGTTGTTCTAGCTTGTTTTCAAGCCTACCTACTATTAACATGGCCCAGATAGCATAATAGAGGTTTGCTAACACCATGTATGCTTTCAAGTCTTGTATCTGCATGTCTTTGTTTTTTACTTTTTCTTGATAGGTGTAGGCTATGCTATCCAAGATGGGTTGCCAATTAGGATTTTGTACTGCAATAGAACTATTTTTGGCCTTTACCATTGGGATCTTGTTCTCATTTATTTGCTTGTATATGACCACTTGGTCTCAAAAGTGTCCTTTGAGCCTCTCATGCTTTTTTGCTTCATTCTACCACACACTAATTTTTCTCTAATAGGACATACATCCTTCATAGAGAGGATTCTATTTTCTCTCGTGAGGTGGCTCATAGCTTGGTTGATCCTCATCAATTACTCTCTTAACTAATAAATAATTTTTTCTATAATGTTTTTCTACTTTTATATTGTGGTCAACCTCATGTTATTAGTAGCAAGTTTTTTATTTTCTTCTTGTACATTGGTAAGTACCTTCACATGTGCATACATCTATGCTTTAGCTACAGAGGCATTCCATATCACTTTCTCATTCTCATTTATCAATTTTTTATTCTTCTCAATCAATTTGTTGACCTGCTCTATTTTTAATTACGCAATCTAGCCAGGTACAACAAATTGTATGGGATCTCTCCTTTCAGCTCTTAGGGTTGTGAGCTCTTCTTGTAGTTTTAAAATCTCTATTTTTTCATGCTTTTCCCCCCTGACCAATTTCCATTTATTGGTGATGAATTCTAACTATGCTACAATTACATCACTTGGAATGTCAAAGAGTATTATCATTACTTACCTTATCTACAATAGTCGATCAAGTGAATCTTCATGATTTGCAATAGTCATTGAGGTTCCAGCTATTATTTGTGCATCTCTAGTTCTAGTAAGTTCTATTAGTAGTACAACAAGTACATTTAATGACTCTTTAATATGATTGGTGATTACCTTTGCTACTTCACCTACATCTTGATGTTGCATTCCACTACTATGGCTCTCTGTCCTATCTCTAGTACCACTTAGAATGATGCAACATTCCTAGAGATCTATTGTGATCATACCTCTCCTCTTGACTGTAATGAAATTTTTCCACTTGCGGGATTAGCTAAAAACTATCAATGACTTCGTACAAATTGGCCTGTTCTCTGGTTCCCTAGATAATTGTTTCTATGATTTTTAGTAGATGGATCATTGATTATCCATAGTCCTATGATGATGGTGGCGATGGAACTTGTGACTATTTCTACCCTTGATATTGGTTGTTGGGCCCTACTTTTTGATCTTATCATTACTCTTTCTCTTGATCCTATTCTTTTTCTGGTTCTTGTTCATCATCTTGATCTTTCGTGGATGGTGCTAGTTTAAGAAACTTGGCATATGAAGCATTCTAGGATCTCCCAAAAATGTCATTAGTGTATTCCAAGATTTGGCTCACATGCATCATTTCTTAATAAGGCAAGAGAATGGTAGTGTTGGCTTCTTGTCCTTTCTTTACCCAAATCGCCACTGAATCTCTATGAAATATAGTTGTGCAAGGTTGGCATTATACTTGCCCATCAAAATTGCACTTCCTCTAGCTACATAAGTTGATAATCAATTGAGTCCTTCCATTGGGAATAGATTATAGGTGTTAGTTTTAAAGTATATCCTCTCCTCCAGAGTTAGTTCATTGTAACCTTTTTCTTCTCTACCATATGCTCGTTTCAGCTATAACTTTCTAATTTCAAGATCAAATGGGGTGGATAGATGTGCTAACCCTGCCCCTTCCTTTGATATATTTAGAGCTTCTACAATTTCCTTGATTGAGAATGAGACTAAAATTCCTCAAATAGTGACTATAGTATCCTCTTCCTTATTTTTAAAAAATTGGTATATTTCCCCAAGATACCATTCACCACTTTCTAATAGAATTGGCCATAGTGGTGATGCGTAGAGTTGCATCCTACCCGCTTTAGGAACAAATACCATGAACAGAACAAAGTTCATTTTCACGATGACCATGGTCAAGATGGATATTTTTTGGATGGCTTGGAGGTAGTCCTATGACAACATAAGGTGTTTTCTTTGCTCTTGTGGTGTTGTTGTCTCTCCTTAGGTTGATTATCCCATACCAAGAGTTTTTTAATGAATTCTAAATGATTGGACTTTTTTCTTCTCATGTCCTAGATCTTATCCTTGATTTCAGCCTCTTGCTTGGCTTCTTGATCATTTGCTTGCTTTTTGTGAGGGTCCTTCTTATGCTCCTCTTTTTGGGACCATTTGTAATCATTAAGATTTCAAAATTACTAAGGTATTTCTATGTGTTCCTAATGGATTTATATCTTACTCATACCCTTAGTTTCATTAAGTAATTAGTTTATCATGATTGTAGAGTTAGAAGAATTTTTAAAAGGTTACCCCATAGGTGTTAGGATTCTTATAATTCCTCACAATTATTTATTTTTTCTTTTTGTTTTACTTGCTTATATTGATGCTTATGGTTCCTTAGGAATATTATCCAAGTGGTTTGACATTGGTAAGATTGATTTATTCTTTAAAATGTCAACTTCCTCTTCATACTTACCCTTAAAAGTACCTTTTGGGCATTAGGATTTTCTGAAAAATTGGTAGAGATTTTCCTCACTAGTAACCTCCCCTCCCATGACTAAGTTGAACACTCCATGATCAAATGGGTTCAAAAAACACAAAAATCAAACTAATAGTGATCAAGTTATGGATTGGGAAAGCTAGGAGGTTAGAGAACTTTTCCATAGAAGAAAATTAGAAAAATATTCCTTGCATCAAATGAGAAAGAATGAAAAATTTTCTAAGTCCCATCGATATATATAGATTTTCAGGAACTTGATATTTGGGGACTTAACATTGGGGATTCAATATCCGAGACTTAGAAAATTCATCTGTCAGAAGGGTTTTATTAGAAAAATTAATTTTTTTGGATGTTTGGAAGGTTTGAAGGTGGCTTAGAGGGTTTGGATGATGAAAATATGCATACTTTTATAAAGAATTTATCATTTGAAGTTCATAGAGAAGGAATCTCGAGTGAGAAAAGATCATAACTTGGGTAAGTAGGGTAATAAATTCATATTTGTAGAACGAATATTTTGAAATGATATGGAAAGTGTTTATTAATATCTAGAAGGTTGAAGATGACATGGAATTGGTTGGGAAGTATAAAATACAATAATTATAAAAGTGGGTCCTCCCTAAAGCAAGCTCCAACCATTAATGCCCTTATATAACTACACATAAAAGTGCCCTTAGGCACTTAAGGAGTTGAACGTAACAAATACTAGTTTAGTAAAACACATATGTTAGTACCACAAAATTGGGAAAATAACTCTATGTTACACAAAACCATAAGTTATAATTATTCAAATAGTGAAATGAAATGGACTTAGAAGGAATTGTAGAAATTTGGATGTGAGGTGTCCTACCATAGGCATAATGAATTCTTATGTTTTATTAGTGGTAAAGGTAATTAGTAGCCTTTCTGTCCAAGCTTCAAACCAAGTCCAAACTACATCCAGTGACATCACATCATTTCATCTCTTGGAGTTACAATCGTAAGACTATGAATGTTAGAAGGAGTATTTTCACTTGGCGTATTTCCTAAGGGAGGAGTTTGATTCATTGCACTTTATTTTTATTCTTACATTTCTGAGAAGCCACCTACCTTTAGGCATGGGTAACATATCTTTTCAATGGGATCCCCAAGAATTTATTCTGTGCTATTTTTTTTTGTCAACCCTTTTAAGGTAGCAGTTATTTTACTTTTACTTAAATTTTTTATTAGATCTACAAGGATATAATACAACCTTAGTAACATGATAGAACTTCATAATAATAATCCAAAAAGAATCCACAAGTCCCCTTGATGTCACACCCTTTTCATTCCCTCTTGGTTCTTCACTTTTGTGTCTAGGATTAATGATAATAGGATTATTCTTAGTTGTATGATGGAAAATAATATCATTATGGCCATGGTAAGAACCTCTTATTAATGGAACGGATGGATGGATGATGTGGGCTCACTGTGCAAATAATTAGTCTCTTATGACTTGATAACATAGAGATATCTTCACTTTATTAGGGTACATCTTGCCTTTATTTGAATGTTTATTATTTGTAATGAAATTTATTTAGAAAGGTTGTAGAAAAGCAAAGTATATAAGAAATGGAAAAGATAGTAAAATTTATGAAAAAGTGTAAAGAATGAAAATATTAACAGAATGAAAAGTATGAAAGAATATGAAAAATTAAAGAAATGGAAAAGTATAAAAGAATAAGAAAATGTCAAAGAATGTAAACATATGGAAATAATTGTAAAACAAAAAAAGTTAGAAAATCACTTATGAATTCTAAAGTCAAAGTAAAGTATCTTCCTCACAACCATTTACATGGGCAAGTGTATCTCCTAGGTCATACACTATAGGTGGTTCACCTACCATGATTAGTGATGTAACTTTTCTATAATTATCCTGTGTAATTTTAATAGTAGTGGAGTTATGATAGTCTAAATCCTTATTCTCTTTCCCTTTTAGTGTATGATTATGAGTTAATTGTTTTGATTTTGGGCTCTTAGTTTGAATCATTTTCTTAGTTTGGGAATTAGTAAGTATTTTAGATGTTTCCATGCATGTATTAGATAGTTGTTGGTTCTCAGTTAGTGGTCACACGGTGCCTTTTTCTTTGGTAACCTCTGCTATTTTGGTTGCATACATTGGTTGTTTATTGTTGTGGATGTGGATTAGAATGGTGACTGTGTTGACATTTTGAAGTGTCGATGCCTTCCTTTACTTTCAGTAGTTATGCATGGAATTTGCTACATGTGTATGGCTTCATTTGCATCTTCCTTAGAAATATCAACCAAAAAATCTCTCATACTTAGCCTAGTGTCAATTATGCTAAGCCATTCCCTCACCATGATTATTGGAAATTCCATATCAACATCTTTCACATCAATAATCCGAAGTTCTACTAAATATGACCACCCCATGACAGTGGTTATTACATCATCTATCTACCCCAAAGGAGTGGTGAAAATTTGATCTGTAAGCTCCAACATGATATTTTCTTTCAATGATGATAGGTTCCATCCTTGATATTTTCTGTAAGAAATCAAATTCACCATAGAACTTGAGTCTAACAAATCTTTGTATGGTAAATTTCTAGCTATTCATAGATAAATCATAGTAGGTTTGCAAATTTTCACATGACAAGATAGTGATCCATTTTGGTTTAACGATGATCATAGTAATAGAAAATGGGACACAATTTAGTAGTGTTGAAACTAAAGCCTTCTATAACTGCTTTGGTATCAAACACTCCTTCTCATCGTCATACTACCCCCAAGCAAATGGCCAAGTAGAGACCACAAACAAAGTCATTGTTAGCCTTACAAAGAAGATGCTCAACAACAACAAATGGTAATGACATAAGTAATTAGTCAAAGCACTTTGGGCCTACCACATAATATGTTGAATGGAAATAGGTAAGATGCCTTACAACCTTGTTTACGAGTTTGAAGTTGTTTTGCCTCTCGAATTGTAGGTTCTATCGCTCTAGATGATCTTCTCGAACTTTATCGATGAAGCTAAGAATAAGGAATTGAGAACCATATACCTTGACTCAATAGATAAGGAGTCCATGTAGATGCTTGATTGCATTGAATAATACCAAGAAAAATAATGATAAAAGAACCATCACAACTAGCACTAGCACCTAATCAAGAAAGGGGACCTAGGCCTCAAGGTCATTCGTGAACCCACAAACAAATTCTTAGCCAGCTAGGAAGGGCCTTTCTTGGTTACTAAGGCTTATGATAATAGAGCATTCAAGCTTGCTAACCAAGATGGAAATGAGTTTGATAATTTGGTAAACCATTCATACCTAAAGCCTTAGTATGTATTACATGTAGCATTTCATCCCAAAAAAGTAACGTAAGCACAAGTCTGCCATAAACTATGTCTATAAACTATCACAACAAGTTCTTATGTCTATAAACTATCACATCAAGTCCACTATGACTATAAACTGACATGACGAGTTTTCTATAAATATCAATTGGAACAAATCATTTGCTATGACATTCAACTATCACACAGTAGTCTACTAGGACTACAAACTAGCACACTATGATTTACCAGGACCATAAACTAGGTTTGTGGTCTACTAGGACCTTAAATTAGCAAAGCACATCATAGTTTTCCAAGACCTTAAATTGGGTTCACCATTCACCATGCATAGTTCTTCAAGAAAGAGAGTGAGAATAGTTCCAACTTCCCCCTCTCTTATCTACATCTTGTGGGTAGGGGTGGAAACATTACAATCGTAGGATCGAGCTCCTACCATCGATGTGACCTTTGGAGCACTTGCAGCATTATCACCCCTAGGCATTTTGCTAGTTTTTCTTGAGCTCCTATCATTGAGGCATCCTTTGGAGCACTTGCAACATTATCACCCCCTACCATTTTGCTAAGCACTTGCCCTCCGTTTGGCTTTTGGAGTAGTCATAGCATCATTGCTCTTGCTCTTTTACTAACTTTTTGAACATTACAACTTGCAGCATTTTCACATCTAGTATTTTATTTGCATTTCATATTGTGTGGTTTTCTTATCTTCTCTAAGTTGTGTTTGTAGCATGAAGCCTTGGAGGTGGTTGTGTAAAGGCACATCTCATTGTAGTGGCAAGTCACCACATTGCTCCAATGTGCATGATTGGACTAGCCAAGACACTCAAGAGTGCACATCCTTATTACTCCATTATAGCTTACTTGCATCTATCCTTTTTCCTTGATATGCTTACATTCCCATGCATAACCAAGCTTTCAAATCCCTCTAATGCACATGACATCCTCTTTAAGTTAACCATAGAACTCAAGGTGGACATAACATAAGTTGTCTTGTGGGAAGCCTCTATAGGCTGGTCAAAGCCTAGGTGGATGTAACATAAGTCATCCTAGGAAGGAAACACCTATCCTACAAATGTGACATAGTTACATCAAAGTAAAGTCCATTAGGTGGCATGCAATCCACCTGATGGAATGCATCCCATAGTTAGCATTTAGTATTGTGTAGAACCTAACTAAGGTTCATCCCATAGCACAAGAAAAAGAAAATAAGAAAATGAGGAAAAACATGTCCGCAAAAAATCAAGAAAATTGCAATTTCACAACTGGTTAGGCCTTGAATCCATGCTAACTCTCTTATGATCATTTCGACATGAGGTCACCATTGCAGGGGTAGGCCATTCTGGTGCCATGGACGCTAACTCTCTTATGAGTATCTTGATAAGAGGTTAACGTTCCAAGGGCAAGTCACCCTAGTTCCATGGTCATTGTCAGTTGTGCTAACTCTGCATCTTACATCATGAAAATTACATCTCCCTTATTTTCATTTCATCTCCCTAGCATACTTCCTACACCTATTACTCTTAGCATACCCTTATCCATAGCACTCTTGAGCATGGTGCAACAACATTTGATATGGTACTAATGAATGATGTGGTGCTAGGCCTACTGTGGTGTTTTGCTAATCTCTGTTGACATCTCTTGGGACACTCCTTTAGATGTTAACAAAGAGGGAGTAATGAAACACCACCAGATTTGTGCTACAACATCTCAACTACAAATTTTCTCTCCACTACACGAGAGTGTAGTTAACCTAGTGGAGAGTGTAGTTGGCTCAAAAATTGACTTTTTGTAATTTTGGGTAAGTGTCATTGCAAAGCAAGATTTTGAAAAATATTTCTAAGTGTTGTGACTATGCTCTCCACTACACTAGAGCATAGTTAGCTTAATGGAGAGCATATTCAACACAAATGGCCAGTTTTACAAATTTTTTCCAAGTTTCAATATGGTAGTTGCAAATTTTTCTAAGTGTTGAGACTATGCTCTCCATTACCAAGAAGTGTAGTCAAGAATAGTCAATAGGGGGATGCCAGTTTTACAAAATGTTTCTAACCTTCAAAACTATGCTCTCCACTGCCTCAAAGCATAGTTAAGCATAGATAGTTTGGAAGTAGATTTTTCTAAGTATCAAGACTATGCTCTCCACTACTTGGGAGTGTAGTCAGGCATAGATAGTTTGGAAGCTATATTTTATAGAAATTTTCTAACTATTGGGACTATGCTCTTCATTTCCCAAGAGCATAGTCAAGCATGGTTAGCATGGAGGCTCAATGTTTTGCAGAATTTTTTCTAACTCATAAGACTACTCTCTCCACTACCTAGTAGCGTATTCAAGCATAGTCAACATGAAGGTAATTTTTTGTAGATTTTTTCTAAGTCCTAACACTACACTCTCCACTGCTAAGAAGTGAAGTGTTAGGAACCAATTTTTCATAGATTTTGCTAAGTGTCAAGACTATGTTCTCCACTAGACTAGAGCATAGTCAAGTGGAGTCAACATGAGGACACATTTTTGTAGAATTTTCTAAGTGCTGGGACTACACTCTTCACTACCATAGAGTGTAGTCAAGTGTAGATAACATGAAGACCAAATTTTTGCAAATTTTTCTAACTACAAGGACTACACTCTCTATTGCCATGGAGTGTAGTCAAATGTAGATAGCATCAAGGCCTAGTTTTATCTAGATTTTTTTTATTTGTTGAGCCTATGCCCTCCACTACCCAAGAGCGTAGTGGAGCATAGTCAACTAGAAGCTAGATTTTGCAAAAAAAATTTAAACTGTTTGACTACACTCTCTACCACTCTAGAGTGTACTCAACCTGGAACATCATTTTCTATAAAATTTTTCTAACTGTTGTTACTATGCTCTTCCCCTATTAGCAATGTAGTCAACCAAAAGTTTTTCTAAGGCTATGACTATGCACTTCCCCAGTAGAGAGTATAATGAAGCATAGATGGTAGTAATAGACTCCAAAGACCTTCACAATGTAGCACCGGCATTTGCATCAACTCCAACACACCTCCAATAGTAGCATTTATCTTTTTTGGATCCCTCTTTTTCCAAAAATTGTAACTACACTTGACACTACTTCACATGATGAACATCGTAGTCCTAGAGCATAGTCTCCAAAAGTTGCATTTTTTGGCATTTTCAGGTACATTGTAGTCTTCTGCACATAGTTCAGTAGTGTAGTCATAGTCTCTTGACCTTGTAGAGTCCATAAAAAGACAACACAGGACAACACCATTTGCTTCAATGGGAGCATAGTTGGATGAGAACGTAGTTGGGATACAATGTAGTCCTAACTATTCCATTGCCATGTGGCACCCAATTTGTAATTCACAACAACCCTAACCCTATAAATACCATAGTGCTCTATGTTTTAGGCGTTGGCATATTTGATGATTGATTGGCATTTTGGCATTCTATTAACAAACTGATTGGAGCATTGTGCAAGAGCAAGTTTGAGGCAGAGCACCTATAGCCACTGTTGCATACCATCCACTCCATTGTAAACCACTGTTGCCCATGGAACACTGTAGTGGCCAACCCGATAGGCATAGACACTAGAATAGACATCAATTTTTGCAGCCCAAACACCCTAAGACTGTGACTACATTGTCTACTATGCCTGTTATACACTATGTACCTTCTCACCTCTCTTAGAGCTGACTATGTTGTATCCCATTTGGGGTGGTGTTTTGTTCTCTTTTGCTCTTTTTCTATGCATTTTTTGGCATTTTTATTTGTAGTTTTAGCATTTTATTCACTTTTACTATTTCTTACACATGTAGCCATACTTAGGAAACTATTCTCATCCATTTGCACCTTCATTTTGCACTAAAACCCTTAACTACACTCACCCTGTTGGCACCACTAACACTGTGAACACTATGCAAACACTTAGCATCATTTTGGCATTGCATTGGTAAGTCCTTGTTTGATTGACAAGACCATTTTGGACATCCCATCTTTACCTCTAGTAGGTTCTCACATGGATGTAGGGTTAGGCTCTGCACCCATGAACTCCTCAGTGTTTTAGCCATTGATGTTTTTGATTACTACTATATCGATGGTGTCAACAATGTTAACAGTCTTAAGCATAGTCATGGGTGCTCGAGGGGATTAGCGTAATCAAGAATTTTAGTAGAAATGAGGATGTTGACATGTAGAGACTATCGTTCAAACATAGTTGTAATGTGACCATATGTTAAAAATAGTGAAAATGTAAAGAAAGTACAAAAAATACAAGAGAGAGAAATAGAACACCAACCCAAATGGGGTTGATCATAGTTAATACCAAAGGGAGTGACAAGGTATGCAGTGTATAAAAAGTGCATTGGAGAGCATAGTCATAGTCTTAGAGGTATCTGGTAGTGAAGTCTAGCACTTTCCATGGTGTCTATGTCAGCCAGGTTAGCCACCAAACACTATTACTATCTACTGAACACATTCAGTATCTACTTGAGGGAAAACCCATATCGATACCACTCTTTGCATCCATCTACATATACAACTTTTCCTTCAACCTAGTTATCTCCTACTCCATTCATGTAAGGTGAGATTTCTTGATAGCCACAACAATGAAATGCTACAAGGGTTGTACATTCGCAACCAGTTTTCCAGCTGAGTGATTTGGACAATCGATCCAAAAAAAATCATTCTTCGGATCCACCAGTCCTCTCCAACCATTACAACCTAGTACAATTGATTGTCTTGAATCTCCAATACCCTCATCCTCTACATCAAATATCTTTGAGTTCCCTTCAAAGCAAATGCTACCTCATATTTGCACTATGATGTAAAATTATGTTATTTCCAACTAGATCAAGGCTAGCAATCTTTTCATGAAAAGATCTAATCTAAGAAGTCCACTTATTTACCTACAAATCATTGGACATGAGCCATATAAGGCTCTTCTTGACTCTAGTCTCAGAGTTAATCTCATCTTCCATGACATGTACAAAGCCTGGAACCTACCACCTCTCAAGAAGAGCAACATTCATCTAGAATTAATAAATTAGTTAATTACTATCCCTTTGGGATTAATAGAGGACATTGTGATCATAGTTTATGGGTGGTCCTATATTTTTGATTTTATAGTGATCAAGGTTGAAAACTACAAAAGTGACTTTCCCATCATTATGGGAAGAGCTTGGTTAATCACAGTTGATGCACATATGTCCATAAGGGACCTCTCTCTAGAAATCTTCAAAGAAAATGAGTTTGGCATGATAGAGAAGAAGCATATTCCATGCATCAAGTATAGTAATAACAGGTGTAATTACCTACAAAATATTTGATCCATCAAGAGTACATACATTAAAGCATGCAATTAGTATGCATATGAAATCAATATTCAAAGGTGTTTGTACATAGCAACCACAAAATAGGAGGGCACCAATGGCTAATAGCTAACTTAGATAGTAGCACATTATGCATGAAACTAACTGAAAGCCTAACATGTGCATATGTTAAAGGCATGAATAAAATTGAACAAGTTCATCCTCAACTCTCTGATGAATATAATGATACTTGTTAGGGAGATTTGGAAATCCCTGATAACCTCAAGTAGGAGCCCCTAGAGCTAAAACCTTTAATAGCTAGCATGCAATATGCATTTTTTAAAAAAATGGTAAACTAGTCATAATTAATGTCAAAATTTCTCTTGAACAAAAAGAAAAGCTATTAAAGATGGTTAAAAAATGGCCAATAGTATTTTCTTGGTCATGTCCAAAGCTAACAAGAATCAATCCAAGGAAATGCTAGCATCACATTTACACTAACCTAGCCATGAAGCCTAGAACACTGCTATAGAGGTGGTTGAACCCCAAATTGAAGTAGATAATTAATGAGAAAATTGAACAACTCTTCAAGGCAAGGTTCATCTCTCCCATTTCAAATAGTGAGTGGGTTAGCCCACTCATAATTATGTTAAGGAAAAGTGGAAAATGGTAGGTCTACATCAACCTTAGGCTGTTGAATATGACGACATTTAAAGATCATTTTCCATTGTCATTTGTGTATCAAGTGTTGGATACCATATCCAGGTATTATTATTATAGCTTCTTAGATGTTATAGTGGCTATAACCCAATCCAAATTGTGCTAGAAGATTAGGCCAAGACAACATTTGCAAGTCCCTGGGGGACTTTTGCATATTGTAAGATGTCATTCGGTTTGTGCAATGCCTTTAAAATATTTCAATGCCTGGTCCTTAGTATTTTCTAGCAGCAGATTGATAATGATGTGGAAGTCTTCATGGATGACTTTTCAACCTATGGAGCTACATTTGAGCAAGCCTTGGACTACCTTGAGAAAGTATTAAAGAGATGTGTTGAAAAACATTTGTGAGTCAGTTAGCAAAGGAGCCATCTCATGGTTCGAGAAGGCATTATATTGGAACATAGAAACATTTAAGCAAGGATTCAGGTAGACCTAGAAAAGATAAGGATCATCAAAGGAATAATACACTAGCCAAAGATAGTTAAAGATGTTTGGTCATTTCTTGGATACATTAGCTACTACTAGCAATTCATAGAAAATTTCTCTAAGATCACAAAACCATTGGTAGAGCTTACATAGAAAGATGCACCTCTCATCTAAACTAAGGAATATGAATATGCATTCCAATAGTTAAAGGAGGAACTCGTAGAAACACTAATCATATGAGCACTATACTAGTCTAGACCCTTCCACATCATGATGAATTCATCTAACTATGCCTTGGGAGCAATGCTCACATAAATGGATAATAAGAAATGCCCATACTACATCCACTATGTGTGTTGAAGCATTTTGAGAGCACAATCAAATTACACCATCATAGAAAAAAAACTAATTGCTATGGTATATGGTCTTAAAACGTTTAGGCACTATGTTCTTGGCTACAAAGTATTTTCACACATAGACCATAGTGCAATCTGCTTTCTCATGAACAAGTTGGTAGTGAGCCTTCATATCATATGATGGCTCGTGATCTTACAAAAATTTGATCTCATAATGGTAGATTGAGAAGGGACTAAAAATGTGATCACTAACTACCTCTCTCACTTAAGATGGAATAATAAAGAGGAGGAGAGCCTACTCTCTAATTAGTTTCTAGACAAACTCCTCCTTATAGGAGTACTAAATGACCAAACACCCATAAAAACAACCTAGTATAATGGCATCCTCACCTATCTTCTCACTTAGAAGATGCCACAAGATCTTAACTTTAGAAAAAGCAACAATTTCTCCATCGGGCTGTATATTTCATGGAAATCAATGGACACCTTTACAAGGTATGCATTGATGGATTGATTCATTGGTGTGTTCTTGACAAAGATCAACTGTGCATTCTCTAGAATGCTCATGCAATTACTTACAAACGCCACTATATAGGAAGATGCATGGCCATAAAAATCCTAATGGCAAGATATTATTGGCCTATAATCTTTAGGGATGCTGAGCAATTTGTCCAATCTTATGAATGTTATCAACAAGATGGGGGGATGATCGCTCACATGGAAGGTCCTCGATAGTGGATTTAACCACTAGAACCTTTTAACATATGGGTCATTAACTTCATGAATCCCATCACACCGATGTCCAATGGAAAGACATATATTATTGTAACAGTCTACTACTACACAAAATTGATAGAAGTAGTAGTCGTTACTAATTGTACATCATCCACTGCTACTAAATTTATAGAACAAAATATTGTAAATAGGTTTGGGGTGCCATGTTCACTAATTTCTAACAATGGAACTCATTTCATAGGTGCCATTTTAAGAAAGTTAATGTAATGCTTTGGGGTTGAACATAAATTAACAACACCCTACCATCCCCAAGGCAATGGTCAAGCAAAGGTAACCAACTAGGAGATCACAAAAATACTAACATGGACCATTAGAAAATATAGGAAAGATTGGATTATAAAACTTAATGATTCCCTATGGGCTTAACATTTAACATGGAAGCTTTCTATTGGCTACTCTCCCTATGAGGTGGTGTATGGAAAACTTTCAATGCTCTCGATTCAATCCAAGCTTCATGCACTCTCAAAGCTAGTGATCTGAATCTAGACCTAAGTCTAGCATAGGATGAAATATTGGCCAACCTAAATGTGCTAGATGAAAATTGATTAGTGGCTCTAACTTTGGATGAGGTGCACAAGGCATTCAACAACTAATGTCATGACATAAGAATACAAAAGATAAAACTTTAGCAAGGAGATAAGATCCTCTATTGGAATCCCACACATGCACCCCAGAAGGTAAAATTTTAAACAATGTGGGAGGGACTTGATATAATTGATAAAACATTTTCCTCATTATTCATGTTGATCTACAAGCCTAAAAGCCCAAATAAAAACTATTTGGTCAACATCCAACAAGTAAAACCTTTCTTCAAACCATGACAAGCTAGTGCAACTACCACCTTAACAGATAGACAACCAACTTCCATTTTTTGGATCTCCTTCTTTCAACTCAGTCATGGGGGAGATATCCATCCATTCTAACAATCCATATGGCTTCTCAATTTTTATATTTTTTGTTTTCCACATTTTTTATTTTACAATTTATTTATTTTACAAACTTTTTTATTTTTGATTTTCAATTTTTTCTAATTTTCCACCATTGTTAATACCTTTGAACCTTTCTTGATTATTTTACACTTTTTTATATATTTTACTTTGTTTTGTTTTGTTCAAGTATGATATTTCCTCATTTTTGCTAATAAAATTACCTTATTACCATAGCACACAATGCCACTATTGCTATTTACTAATGATGATTTATGCTTAATGCTGTGATTGTTGATGTCTGGTTTCTATTTTTGAATTATGATATTTAATGAATATTAGATAATTTACTTTTCATGGAATAGGTAGTGAGTCCACATCATTCGCCCATCCAGTAAACTCTATGGGTTTCCTTGTTCTGAGAATTTGATGTCCCTTCCATTAAAGAAACTTTTAACCAATTGGCGACCTTGGTAGTTCTAGAATTAGGAAGGATTCAAAGGTTTGTAAAGGATGTGACTTCAAGCAGACCCAATACTGTTTGTACTCTTCTACTTGCTTGAGTGCTTAAGTATTTTTCATGAATTTCTTACCATTCCATCTCAACCACTAATAGGAAGTCAAATAAAGTCTTTGTATGGTGTGGTTCCCATCCAAAAATCACAAAAAAACAAAAAAAAACAAAAAACATGATGTGAATTCAAAGTACATTCCTTAGATAAATAAATATGCTATAAGAACTAATTATAGAACTAGAAAGACATGCATCCATGCTTGAAGGTCCCTTCTAACTAAGGCCCTCTCTCACTTCCTACTTCTCTCTTTTCTTCTTTTTATGGAATGGTGGTTGTTTTGTGGAAGCACTCTTATGTCTCATGTAGCTGTACCGGTCTTAGAGTGGTGATGCAAAGTCATAGAAAGTGGCTAGTTTTGGTCTAGACTAAGGATGGATCTTCTCAAGTAATTTTAAAGAAAAATTTCACAAGGGACTTTTTATGACCTTAATTCGAAATTTCATTCCACCTTCTCTGTCATCCATCCATGGTACCATAACTCACCTCACTATCACATTCTATGTTATGCTCTATGTCTTGGTCTAATGTGTTCGAATTCTTGATTACATTCTTTTTGGTTTGTCCTTAACTTTTCATGACCATTAATCAATTGTGCGGCCCATAGACTCCTTAGTTGAGATTATGCCAGGGTAATAAGGGCATGAGCCTACTATTGCAAGGATGCACTTACATAGATCTTGCTTTGATTAGTTAGGTTCTTTACCTTAGACATTGCTACAATCCTATCTTTTGATATTCCATTATGTATTCCACTCAGTGCTCCTTAACCTTTTATTTCATTCATCCCTTGAATCATTTTTCTCCATTTTTCAAATTTATGTATTCTAAAATCCTCTTCCCAAATTTTCATACTACTTCATGGCATTCTAAGCTTTCATTTGACCCCAATTTCATTCAAAAACTCTTTGTATTTTGCAAGTATGACCCAAGTCAATGGTCATCTACAGTGATCAACAACTACATTGATCAGGCCTCATTGACAATATCGATCATGTTGATGAGGCCTCATAGATGCAACCTAAAAATATTATATATACCACCATAAAATTTTAAATATGTATCATTTACCTCATAACACGTGGGGAGTTTCTACCATTTTTTAGAGCCCAAAACCTTCCAAAGCCCTTAACTTCCCAACCATTTGTCCAAATCACTTTGTTTTTCAATCTTGTAGTTACTAGAGGTAAGCTCTTTATCATTCAGGCCACAAATGTTAAGGTTTCTAATAAAATTTTTAAAAAATTTTCTAACTCCCCCAAAGGGTTAACAACCTTAACAATATGCAAACATCAATCTTTTTGAGAGTTAACCCTTTCAATAACCTCTAGAATGATTTAATAACAGTAACACATAAATAAAATAGTAATTAGAGTAATTAAATTAGCCATAAGAAAAACTTAGCTAAGTGTAACTATCCTAAAGAGATAAAGGTATCTTAATTGCTTCATGTTACACAATGATTACTAACCCATGGACTTACTATGATTACAGATGGAACCAAGATTGAAATGCCCACAAGAAGGAGAACCCTCTCAACCAAGGAAGAAATAACACAAAGTTGGAAGGGGCCAACAAGAACAAGCCCAAGAATCGCTAGAGGCAACCCATGCAATGGAGCCTCTTTGTGAGGACATTGAAGTGGAATCTGTTTGACAGATTGTAGAAGAAGAAGTGCCAATAGAGTAATCATAGTGAGGGAAAGTACTAGGAACTGTGCCAAGGGTTGAAGTCACTTTAATTCAAACTTTCCTTGACATCATCAAGTCCTGAGAGATTTAGTGCTCAGTTCTCCAAGAAATAGACTTTAAGACATTTCTAGAGAAAGCTCTAGTAGAATTCAAAACACAATTGCAAACCTCTCCCATGTGGCCAATCATCACATCCACTGGGGAATGGTGCATGAAAGAGACATATCTCTTTTGGAACAATAGAAGGCCAGGGTCTATAGTAAAAATCAAAGATATTTAGGTGTCCTACAAAGTTAAGGCTATTGTGCAGGCACTAGGATTGCTTAATATTAGGACATAGTTAGTAGAGCTATCAACACAAGATGATCCTAAGGCCAAAAAGTAGTGGACTCAGTACTCTTAAGGGATTAATCGTAAGGAGTAGGACATGCTCACACTAGTGAAGTGCATCTACTTCAAAATTGTGGCTTATCACCTCAATCCAATGATGAGGCCCACCAAGGTGACCAAATTTTCCACCTGAGCATGTGTTGCTCTAAGTAGGAGATTTCCTATAAACCTTCCTTAATTATTCTATTTATAGATTGAAAATTATTTCAAGGAAAATGAACATGGAAGAAAAACCCTACCCTTTTCATGCCTCATTCAGAAACTCTATAGAAATATGAGAATCATCTACTATACCAATGACACAATTAGGCATGTTCCTTTAGCTTCATGGTCTAAAATCATGAAAGAAAAAACACCTACCATAACTAATGAAGAGGAGCAATTTCCACCTCCAATTTGTACTCAAGAAATAATGTCAAAGGCCCATGCAGCAATTGTGTGCTTACATTAAATCCAAAAGAATCTCTTGTGTGAGCAAGAGCAATGTGTAGGGATGAGTAGTGTGGATCCATCTATGTATCAACCAACAATGAGTTACTTTAATGAGGTGGCTTGAACAATCAGCCAAATGAAAAGGGGTGGGCCAATATTCGTTGCCCAATGAATGTAGTTTCCCACAAGGTCTAACCCCAATGCTTAAGAGGTGACAATGTCATTATCACAACACCATTTGTTTTTAAAAATCTCTAAGAATGCCACCTCCTTCATGGTGCATTTGGAGGAAGGTAAATGGGTCATTATACTAGTGATGTAGCACCAAGGACAAGAGACTATGATTGAAGTAGTTGTTGACCGCATCATTGAAGCACTTAATGCACCTGTGACATTTGTACCAAATGTATTTACACTTCTAGATGTGCAAAGGTCTATAGGCATAGTCAACAAAAAATTGAATGTAGCCCAACATGAAGAATTACTAGATTAATTCGTGGGGATTGGGCAATTGATTCTGGATATCTTTAACTTTTTAGATAACATCACCATAACCTAGTTAGAGCTACTAGAAACAAGGGGAAAATGCATCATCATGGGGGGATAACACAAAATAAATCAAACATAAAATTAATGCTTGGCCATGAAGATTGCTAAATTAAATGCCCATCTTGTTAATCCTACACTTCTCAGCCTGACAATAACCAGGGAAGCTTTTCAATAGCTTCAAGAATGACTCAAGAAGGATAAGGAGGAAATACTAATGATGATCTTCAACCAGTTTGTAATAGATTCAAAGACATATTTAGTTTAGAAGGACTTGGCTCAAATGTGCTAGGAGAACAAAGCACTAACCACTGAAAATCATCATCTGCACAATGTTGATGCCCAAAAAGAACAAATGCAAGAATTCATTTATCAATAGTAGGAGTAGCTAGCCAAGGTGAATATTGAATTAAGAAAATTGACCATAAAAAATTAGAATCTATTGATCGAAGAAGGTCATGCCTTACACTAGAAATATACTATTAAGATTGCTGCCTGGAAAAATGAAGCTTTGAAGTTTGAAAAAGTTAAAAATCTCTATAAAGACCAAGTTGGCCTATAGAAGGAAGTAAATGAGAAGCACATCTAAATAGAAAAAATAAAAAATAAATAAAGCTCTCCAGTAACTTCAATAAGGAAAAGAAGTTTGGTAGCCCATTATTGATGAGATTTATGCCTACAACAAAGTGGAGATCTGACTAAAGGAGATGTAGATAGAAGAGATGATAGAATACATGGATTTGGTGAATCTTTGCTATGTGGACCTAGCAATGTTGACTGCTAGATGGCCATAGTCAAAGATAGAAAAATAGGTGGCTAGCTTTTATTTGCTATATGAGGTAGAGTTCAAACACCATAAAGACGCCAAGCAGAAGCCTGAGACTACAAATGCTAAACTTGAAGTTCTCATAGCATGATTCATAGACTAATGATCAACTATTGAGAACTTAGTCAAAATGATAAATGAATACTAGAAGTTGAAGGATTTCTTTAGAGCATTTGACATTGAATGTAAATAATTCACTACCTAGTTTATTACTGTAAAGGAATTCTTTCTAGCAATCCCATGTCCCTGGGATGTGCCTAGTCTGACCCACATTAGCAAAGCTGCATGGATAGTGCATGATTGTAGAAGTAAGAAGGAGAAAATAAAAGCATTGTTGGATGCTTTTTGCCACCCACTAGAAGTTGCAGCAGTAGTAGGATAGCCACATCTACCTCGACTATCGCATATGTGTGAATCCAGTGAAGGTCCCTTAGAACCTTAGGGGCCACTACCACCTACAACTATCTGATCTTCTAAATCAAACTTCATGCCATCAAGGGATGTGCTATCCAATTTTGAAAAATCATGTCATGGTGTTCAATTTTGTGTCATGAAAATTATCATTTTCCTAATGTGTTGATCTATACACTCAAGCACTCCATTTTTTTTAAGTTAGTCTATTCTATTTATGAGAGGTTAGTCAATAATCCCATACCCTCTCAATTTTGTAAAAGAACTCAAGGACAAGTTTTCATTCAGTTGTGGGGGTATGATGAGTCGCATTTGTCGGTTACATCAATGAGGCCTTGTTGACGTGGCCTCATTGATTTGGCCTCATCGATGAGGCTTCATTGATGCATCATATCATGCATCTACAAGGCCCCATCGATGTATCATATCATGCATTGACAAGGCCCCATCAACGTAGTGTCTACTTTTTTCCTATAAATATGCACCTACAAGCTACCTTTATGGTAATGAGATTTCAGTAGTAGTTAAGCTCTTGTAGTTTATTCATTTGAGAGTTAGAATATTTTTCCTAAGTGCCTGTAGCAAGATTCATTGAGTGTATGAATCTTTATTCCAGCATTGTTGTACTTGAGCATGATAATGTGTATAGCAATAAAGATGAACTTTCTCATAAACCTTGCAGTACTTTGGATAGATTAAATATTTCATTTATGCATTCAATGTTTCTAGTTAGTTTATTCATTAATTTTTTCCCAATGATTAAGCTAATGAAGTAATTAAGCAAGACAAGCAAGATAGATTAAACACATATGTACAATCACTTCGAGCATAACATATATTCACTTGGTAATCCTAGCAACGTTATAGCTTGGTGAGCTTAGTGGTGTAGTTCCTGGTAACATTGTAGTGAATACGTTGATTCAAGATGTGTATAGAAAGTGGGATTGGCTACTTATGTTAGGACTAGCTAAAGATCAGTAGGTTAGTTACATTGAATTAGCCATTAAATTATCTTGTCTTTCTCTCTATTTAGGCACTAGGACAATAAAACATAAAAATATAAAAATCATATGCCTCAATTATACTTAACCATACCATGTGCTTCATAAGTGTAATTGGGAAGACAACTGATGAGACGTGATATCACGGCCACCGCGATATCGCGTCATCCCCTAAGATATCGTGTACCACACAAGAAGTAGTAGACACCTTGTGGTTGACAGCTACTCGAAGGAGCAACCAAATATGCATGGAACTAACTAAGGAAACCCATTCCCATAACAAAGGTATAGACACATTGAAATATGAGCGTCACCAACTTCCACCCCTCAATCTAAGATCATCAATTAGGAGAAGTTGGGCACTTCTACGAAATTCAAACAGACGCTCATTATTTCAGATCTCTCCCTTACAACTCAGTCATGGGGGAGATGGCCACCTATGCTAACCATATGGGGCCCTCAGTTCTTTTTCAAATTTTGGTTTTACAACATTTTTGTTTTACACGTTTTTGTTTTAAAACGTTTTTATTTTACACATTTTTGTTTTACAAATTTCTTTAACTTTTCTAATTTTTGTTATACAAATTTCTTTAACTTTTCTCATTTTTGTTTTACAACATCATTATATTTTTTCAATTTTGTGTGTGTGTGTGTGTGATCCACCCTGTAAGTTTGTCCCATAATAAGCGTTCTTCATGATGGTATGATCTATTTTCATATTGATTGCTAATGTTTGGTTGTTACCTTTAAGTCACAATGTTGATACTAAGGTATGTTTCTTTTGATATGGCAGACAATGAGACCACTTCATCCATCCATCCACCAATTTCTATGGTTTCTCTCGGTTTGGAAATGTATAGTCCCCTTCTAATAAGAACTTTAACGAATCGGTGACTAGGCATTTCTCAATCTAATGAAGGACTCACGGATTGAAAAGGGTGTGACCTCAAAGGAACTTGATGTTTTTGTGTTGGTCATTCTCTTGGGTGGTTGAATGTTTCTTCTTGAGTTTTTTTGCCGTTCCGATGTTACCCAATTATCGGAAGTTGAGACAATAAAAAATAAGAAGTCTTTGCATGGTGTGGTTCTCATGCATAAAAACACAAAACAAAAAAAAACAAGTGAGAATTCAAAGCACACCCCTTAGACAAATAAACATGGGCTACATGCACTGGTTATGGAATCCAAAAGTGTTCCCTCTAACAAAGGCCCTTCTCACTTCCCATTCTCTCCTTTGTTTCATCGAAATAGTGGTGGCTCTTGGAGCATGCATTCTTGTTGCCAAAGTGGATGGTTTAACTAAATGCGTTGATGCGAAGTCACTGGATGTGGTTGGTTTGAGGCTGGAGTTGGAATGAGATTTGCCAAGTCACATTAATTATCAAACACACAAGGAGTTGTACACCACCTTGTTCTTGGGATTCCATTCCATTTCTCTTCTCTCCATCCTTCTCTCCATTGTTCACCTCATTGCCGGTTGTATCATTAGTGCATATATTTTGGTTGATGCATTGTTTTCCTTTTGGTAAATTCTTGTGGTTAAGACTTTAACTCTTGTTCCAAAGGACATTCCCAAGGCCTATGGACTCTTTGAATGTGAGTTTGTCAAGGCATTAAGGGCATGAGCCTACTTTGGGGAGGACCCACTACCATTCCTATTTGGTGCATTAGTTAAATTCTTTTCCTTAACATTTTGCAATTAATTTTATTTTTCTTCATTTCCATCTTGACATCCCTTTCATCAATGCCATAGTTGTCCTTTTTTATCTATCTTTCATACTCCTTTTCTTTCTCCATTCTAATGCTACCGGAGGTTCATGATTAGTCATGGGGGAACGGGGCCTGATTTTTTCGATTTTCTCCTAGCCCCAAAATTCTTGATTTTCTTCCTAGCCCCTACACCTTTGGTAGTCATGCTTAACATATTCCTAGATCCATATCAGCCATACCACAACCTAGCCAATGAGTTTACACTGAAGCAAGGTATCAATTACATGATGATTCAATTACCCTTGCTAATATAAGATTGTGTTGTGTGTGCAGATGGCGACCATGCAAACAATGGAGTGGATCTGGAGTAAACACTTGGAGTGGAGTCGTGCTAGACGCAATGATGCAAGGAGAAAGATCGATGGCACACTTATGGATGGACAATGAAGGCACAATCTTGGCGTTGGTAGCAGCAACACTTCTTTCTCTCTCTTTCTCAGCTGCCAACTAAGGCCTAATGTCATTGTAATAAGGTGTTCACCCTTGTTGTCATGAACACCAATTTTGTCAAGTCTTGTAATAATGATCCGTTCACATGTCATCCCATTAGTTTCATTCTACTCAATAATTCCATATCTACTTCATATTATTGTAAGGAACTCGAGGATGAATTTTCATTTAGTCATGGGGGTATGATGAGACGTGATATCACGTATGCGATATCGCGGCCGCTGTGATATCGCATCGTCCCCTGCGATATTGCGTACACGATATCACGGTCCATCGTCAAATCTATAAATAAGAGGTGGCACTCCCCTCATTTCTCATCCTAGGCTAGAAGTAGCAAAGCTCTAGTAGTTTAATCACTCCAGAGATAGAATTTTTCCATGTGCCCGTAGTAGGAGTCCCCAAGTGAACGGATCTTTATTCGAGCAGCTTTGTACCTAAACACAAGTTGTGTATGGCAATAAAGACGAGCTTTGTGGATAAACCTTGCAGTATATGGAATAGGTTTATTACATGTTATTTATTACATGCATTAGTGCGGCATGAGTACAACTTGGTTACAAGCATTGACGAATGTGTACGGCTAACCAAGGAATCGGCTACTCATCGCGATTAGATTCTCTCACCCTTGTCTCCTAGAACATGGGATAAGTATGACTTGATTACAAGCATCTATGGATGTATACGGCTAGTCAAGGAATTGGCTGCTCATCAGGCTTAGGCTAGTTAGGTGCCTCAGTATGACCACTTCGAGCATGTGCCTTATGTGTGGTGATCCCAGTAACAATTAGCGTTTGGTAGCCACAGTTGCATAGTTCAGGGTGTGTATGGTAAGTGGGAATGGATGCTGACACTAGTTAATTTAGACTTAGGTCCTTAGTTAGAGTTAGTTAGTTTCTCAACCCTTCACCCTTTAGCATAGGAGAAAAACCATAAAAGACCAAAAAAATCATATACCTCAAACTTACTTAACCATACACCGTGACAATAACAAGTAAGTCTGGGAAGACAATGAATGATTAACCCCAAGTTTTCCATGGGGTGTTTAGGCATTTAGTCTATGGAGTTCGACCGGATCGTGCGTTCTACGCTCGTTTCGTATGGTTGAGTGTAGGGGTACCTCGCCACTCATCAACAACGAATGACTTTAGGGCAAGGTTCACTAACTAGAAGACTAGTACACCATAAACTATAAATTCCATAGAATTCAACCAAATCGCATGTGAACACTTTTGATTCATATGGTTGGGCATAGGATTACCACATCACTCATCAGCTATCAAAGTTGCCAAGGTCAAGGGCTATGGATCCATGTTAAAATATAGCATTTTTGGACATCCCTAGGTGGTTTTTTGACTTCCCCTTTTTTCCATGATAGAGATGGAAAGCTCAACATGGAAAAGTAGTGGAAAACACTTTTGACCATCTAAGAATAGTCTCATGAATTTTAAGAGCTCTAATGACTATTACCAAAGTTCTAGAGTGCATGATAGATCATTTGATGTTATTTTGAGGTTTTCAAGAGCACCAAACAACTCCACCCTTGAGTTTTCATGCTAGGAATACCACCCTTAGCATGGAAAAAGGGATCCATAATGTGGAAGAAGCAAGAAACTGAAATCTAGGCCAATTTTGACCTCAATCAATTGTGCATGTTAGGCTCTAGGGTTACCAAGGTCAAGGACTAGGGCTTTGAATAAGACAAAAGAATGAGGGTTCTAACTTTAATAGCAACAGTGAATGAGGGCTTTGAGCAAAAAGGAAGATGTCTTTAATACATAGTAGACATCTTTGTTGCATATTAAAATCACTACTAGATGTATTTCATACATAGTAGATGCCTTTGCAATTCTACGAGAAAAATCAGATAGATGTCTTAATTCATGAGTAAACATCTTCTTGTAGATGTCTTTCATTTGGAGTAGATGTCTTTGTGAAGATATCTTTAGGTAGACATCTTTCTAAGAGAGGCTTAATGGGATGGGGTTTGGGAAAAGTTGTCAATTACTATAGTCTTAATAGATACTTACAAAAATAAAAACATAACTCTACTTACCTACTATTCCATTCAAAATTAAAGGTTCTGAGAAAGCTAGAGAAGGAATTTTTTCTTTTGAAGATCCTCTTCTCAACTGAAATTCTTCAATGTCCAAGGCTTTGCTTCCTCTCATGAATTTGTTAGTGAGAGTTTCCTAGTTTCCCTATTCCTACCCTTTGATTCTCCATTCTTTCTTGATTACTTTGTTCTTTTGAGTTGATGTCTAATCTCTCCTATGATCCTGGCAAAAGTCCTTTCTCAGTGCACTTTGATAAGTCCATGGTGTTCTATGATATGAAAAACTATTTACATGATAATACTTAAGATTGCAATCCCATTGTTTATGCCCTAATTTATGACAATAATAGCATCTAACCCTTTTATGATACTAAGAATGATTAGGATGATCAAACCCTTTAGGATTCTTTTGTTGGATAGGAGCATCTTCTAATTTTGATGTAGTAGGAGTATCCTAGAAGATCATTTCATTATAGTGGGCTTGTTGATGATGGTTTCTCTTGCGTACAACACCCTAGTCCACTCTAATCATGTGGACTTCTTCCTTGTCCTAAAACCATCCAAAAGTATTCCTTTCCCTTAAACACCCTTTCATTTACTAATTTGACATTTGCAATTTCTACTTTTTCCTATTCATAAGACAAATTTAGCTTTTCATTCTTATTCCTTAGGTCTAGGAGTTCCTTAGTAAGGTTAGAAATAGTTAAATGAAATAAGGAGATTTTCTTATCCTTAGTTTTAACTTATTTACTTAACTTAATGCAAAGATTTTGAAAAGAAAAAAGCTCAATGCATAATAAATCAAACCTCTCATCATCATTAAGATTATCATCTAATGAATCAACAACCTCATTAGTGAGGGCCATGTAGATGAGATTAGAATTGTTTGCATCATCCTCCACCTTTTTCTCACTCTACTTCCCATCATCCCAACTTGTATAGAAGTTGGTCTTCTTTATCTCATCATTGGATCTATTCTTGTGCTACATCCTCCTATTGCTAGGATATTCAGAGGTCATATGGTCTCTTCCACCACAAATCCAATACTCTATAGAAGAGAAATCAATGTTAGAATTTAAAAATTATTTACCTAGTTCTTTACCTTTGAATAGATTAGATCTTTGTTGATTTGGCCCCTTCTTCTTGCTATCAATCATTGTAGCTTTCTTGAAAGAAATGCAATATCATCTTTGCTACCCTCATCATGCTCAATTAGCTCCTTCTTGTTAGAGGTAGTCTTTAGAGCGATGGATTTTTTAAATAGCTCCTTCACTTATGAGGTTCATTTCTTAACCAATGAGAGAACTTTAAAGCTCTTCAAATTTTAGAGTTGAAAAATCTCCGAATTCCTCCATGGATGTGACCTTTGGTCTGAACTCTAGCTAAAGTGTTTTGATCATTTTAATGATAACATCACTCTTGGGAAAATATTTACTAGTACCTCTAATTGCCACAACATATCATTTGCTCTAGAGAAGTAATCTTTTATTTTCTTACCTTCTCTCATTTTAAGCTTATCATATTTTCTTTGCAAAAATAAAACTTTTGATAGTTTGAAAATAGAGGTTTCTTCATAAGTAGCTTCTAATTTTTGCCAAATTTCTTTGGTTATTTTACATTCAGTTACTCTATTAAACTCAAATTTATTCAAAGTGAAATATGAAAAATTTTTGGCTTTTGAATCAAACATAAACTTATCTTTCTTCTCTTGTGTCCATTTGTTGCAAGGATTGATGATTCTAGTGGAGCTATCTATAGACGAAGTGTAGCCTTCAAGGATGAACTCCCAAACTTCAAAATTCATAGATTTGAAGAATCCTTACATCCTAGCTTTCCAATAGGTGAAGTCAAATCCATCAAACATGGATCGCTTTATATAAGATGTTCCCTCCATTGTTCACTCTTGAAGTTGATGATGAGGAAGAGTACTAGGCTCGAATACCACTTGAGGATTGTTGAACTTAGAAGAATGGAGGCAATGAATAAGTTTTCCAAATTAATAATTCTTTAAAATAAATCATAGACCAAAATTAATATGGTTTCCCAACTTGGTTAGTCCACACTCATAGGGTCATTTGCTAGCACATGTCTAGACTTTGTTGCTCAAAAAATGTAGTTTGAAAGGTACCACATCTTGTACAATCTCTAATCTATGCTTCAGAGTGATTTGATGTAATGAATCCACTCAACCTTACAAGGTTCCAACAAGCTTAGAATGTGGTCTCTGGTATCCCACAACATTTATAGATTGAGCTCCACTTTGAAGTGTTGTGGTGCTACACTAACAGTCAATTCGATCAGATCCCAACAAGCTCAAATAAGATGCCTTCTCTCAAGAAACACATCAACCCTATAGGGAAACAAAAGAGAATAATAATTGTAATGAATGAATGCAACTAAGTTTGCTGATTCTTGTTCTTTGAGGTATAACTTACTTTGACCAATTACAATAGACCAAATATAGTACAATGAGGAATAATAATAAGAGAATGATGATTACAATGATTGGTTGAAAATGACACTTGATAGCACATAATGCTTACTCATTTTCAAATTGAATGAATTCTTCTTATAGCCAATATGTTTCCAAAATCACCTCAAAATTCATGCAACTATCTAATGGTCATTGGAGACATCTTCTTCAAGTCTAAGATATCTTTTGGCATCAAACCTTCATTGTGAAAAGATGTATTCTCCATAGGAACAATGTCTTTGTAGAGACATCTTCATTAAGACTTCTTTCTCATTAGAAAGATGTCTATTGTTTTTCAAAGATATATTTGTCTAAGAAACCTTCAATTTGGTCAAGACGTCTACTATTTCCTATAAATGTCTTTACTGATTTTGCTTCACTTCAGCCAAGATGTCTGCTGTTTCCTAGAGACATATTTCTTGAGATTCCTTTGTACTTTGAAATCTTCATCCCTTATCCTTACTCTTGAATTTTTACATGCTTCCTTGAGATCTTGATGGTGTCAATTTTTCTTGTGAGTCATTGAGTCCTTTGTTCTTGCTCCTAATTTTCTTAGTCCTTTTTCATCATCTTGTCCTATAAACACAACACCATACAAACATCATTTATTCTCCATTTTCCTTAAGTTTTAGCATACCAAAAGGTCAACACACACAACAAAGGAAGTCCTTGGTAATGGTGCCAATGATGAGTAACAAAGTGCCCTCTACACACAACCATATGATTCACAAGCATGTATATGTGATCTAGTCAAATTTCATGGACCTCTTCAAGAATCCTAGGTTTAGATAGCAAAGTTACAATTAATGCTTATCATTGTCTTCACAATCGTCACTTCTGTTAATTTTATGGGCATGGTTAAATGCAATTAAGACATAAGATATTTATGTTTTTGTTGTTATTTTATATAATTAAAAGCATCAAAAGGATAAAATGATTAAAGTATTAAATTCTAATTAATTATAAATTAAAGATAATATAAGCTAGTCTAAATGTAGATACACATCTTCAACCTATACTAATGTTTTTGGGTTACTAAATGTTTATCTCTTGGTGTACCAAGTATTCATTACTAGGATTACCAAGTGTTAATATATTATGCTGGAAGTGGTTGTGCTCACCTTACTGCAAAATATAATATTAATTTTCTAAATGCAAAAAAAATATAAAGTACATGAAAATAAAGTACTTGAAAGTAAATTAAATGCTAATCCAAGTGCTGCAAAGGAAGGAATAAAGCTTGATTTTATTGCCATCATATAGAGGCATCCAAGTCCATCTTGTACTCAAATGAAACTTCATACAATCAATTTAATCCATGCTACGGGAACTTGAATGTAGATGATGTGCACATATTTATAGATTTCAGGTGATAAGGTGCTAACGTATATCTACCAACACATCCAAGGATACATTGATGAGGCTACATCAACCAACATGTGTTAATGCAACTACCTTACATATGGTGTTTTATCATATGGAAAGTGATCTAAGGATAGTATGGGAATAGTTGGCTAGCAACATGCATTCATTATGAAAGGTAAACACATGATTTACTTGGTAACATTTAGTATCAAGACCTCCTTGAAAACTTGTGTAGGTGAGATCAATGAGCCAATGGGATCAATAAGAAGATTAACAATGGATACTACAGAACTGCTTCCATGTAATGCATTTTCCTTTTGAGATTGAACCTTGGCCACTTGCAACCTAGAGAAGATATCTTGTAACAAAAACATTAGTTCATGAGGAACTCTCTAGATATTTTAAGCAAGGTTGTTTAGGATAGAGTTATAAGTAGGTAAGACTAGTTAAGAAAGTGCTAGTATGAGCATAGATGATGATGGCATAATATTGTAGTGGAATGAAATGTAAAAATGATGGAAGAGGTATGAAAGCAAATGATTTCTGAATTAGGACCATGTGGAACAAGTCTTAAAATGGTTAAGTGGTGGAATAACACCTTGTACTAATGTTGGGAGGGTAAGATTGAACATAGTTATGATTAGGAAAAGAGAGTAGGCTAGACATAAGTTAGTTGCATGCGGAGCTATTATAGTGGAGTTAATTGAAACAAGTGCTTCAAGAGTACTAGTTTGGAGTATGTGCATGGAAGATGCATTGGTAGAACTAATGAGATTTACATGCTGCATAATAGGGCTTTTTGACTGGTAGAAGGAATTTATAGATAGGTAAATATGAGAATGTTCCTCTTCATCATCATCATGAATGTTGATGCCATAACTTTCTTTACTATGTTAATCTTGAAATTGATAGTTCCTACTCACATTGATATTGGGATGTCCCATCAGGGAGCCTAGCATGGCTTACCCTTGTCAAATCTCAAAGCTTACCATTAGCAGTGTCATAAGTTCTTATGTGATGGGGTCTAGTAGCAATCCTCACCCTAGCCTTCATTTTCCCTTTTAAACCTATTTTCTTAAAATTTAAAAAAGAGACAAGCAAATATTCCGTCCCCATTTCCTAATTTTCTTCATTTTCCCATATTCCGTTTCACCCTTTCCCTTTCTAAACATTCAAAAAACAAAACAAAACAAGATTCTAAGGAAAACTCTAAAAGTTATGGCTAGCTATGATCTAAGGTAAGCATGTCCTCTTCATTAAATTTGGTATAAATCTTGTACTCAAAGTAATCCTCATGCTAATTTCTTTTATTCATGAGATGTTTGAGAATGAGATCTTAATTATATATATGTCTAGTTAAAATTATGATTTATAAAGGGTATATGTTTAGATCTTGATTAAAGAAGGTGGTGTGTTGGGTGGCTCATGTTTAGTACTCCCTTGATTATATGATGATTTTAATCATGTTTAAAATGGTATCATTTGCTTTCAAATTTCAATTTGTTAGTGTTTTGTAATATTTTGATTCCTTGTCTTTTCCATCCCCATTTATAATTTCTATGTTTTTCCTATTCTTGCACTTGCATGTAATTTATAGTTTGGTGGCTAAGTATTGGTGCCAACAGTCCCATGCCAGCATAGGGTATTGATTAAATAAGTTCTAGTTCATTGATAGTTAAAAATCCTATGGTTTTGGCTCATTATCTTATAATGAAATTGGTTGCAAGTTTGAGATGGTTGTATTCCTCAATAATTATCATGTTGGCCATACATCATAAAGTATATCTATAGTCATTCTTTCGTTTGACAATCACAGTTAGGTGGGAAACATGATAATCTAGAGAATTTAAAGAACTTACAGAGGAGTTTAATGATAACTTAAATGTGACTTTATGTGCCAACTTTCACGTAAGAAGCCAATGAGATTATTACTTATGCAACCTATAATTATCTCTTATTAATAAAAACATAAAAAAAGTAAAAGAAGAAGCAAAGGAGTTAGGATGTGAAGTTATTGAAAGTTGATATTTTCAAATACCACCTATAGTACCATCTCCCTACTAAAAACTATCAATTATTTATCTTCTAGGGAGCTTCTTGTTTTGTAATTGTTATTACCCATTTATGGTGGTCATTCTTGACATCTTTCCTTTGCAATTTTTCCCATTTTTCCCACCTTCCATGTAGATGCAAATATTACCTACCATAGTAATGAAAGTTTAGTTGTGATTTCCATTTCTTACATAATTTAAAAATATGTGATCCATTTATGGCTAATCTGCAAATGATATACAAAAGAAACAAAAGTTGCAAGAGATCTACACCTTTCCCTATCCATTTTTACCATGAATGAAGGCATTCTTGGTCAATTTTGGCATGGTAGAGAAGCTAGGAATTGTAATGAAAAATTACACGGAATCTTCAAAAGCCTCCTCTATGACTTCAAGAAAAATGGTGGCAATGCAAGCAGTTGCAAGGTGGCTTTTGGTATGCAGTGTGGTGGGTAGAGGACACTTCTACCAAAAGATGCTATTGTAGATGGTTGCAAGACAAGTTCCAATAGAAATAGAACATGAGATCGCATTGTAGTTTTTATCTTCCCATGGAAACACAAGTTTCTATTTTCATTAGAGTTCTCTCCTACTACTGTGTCTCTTTTTGGTAGTAGCACATTTCTCTTGTGCCAAGTCTATGCAGCCACCTGTTGGGTAGCAACTAGGGCATGGATCCTTATCATTTTTATGACTTCACATTCCTACAACCATTACTTGCACATGCATGCTAATAGCTTCACATTTTTTTGCCATGCCACCATAGTAATGAAAGTTTAGTTTTGATTTCCATTTCTTACATAATTTAAGAATATGTGATCCATTTATGGCTAATCTGCAAATGATATACAAAAGAAAAAAAAGTTGCAAGAGATCTACACCTTTCCCTATTCATTTTCACCATGAATGAAGGCATGCTTGGTCAATTTTGGCATGGCAAAGAAGCTAGGAATTGTAATGAAAAATTACAAGGAATCTTCAAAATCCTCCTCTATGACTTCAACAAAAATGGTGGCAATGCAAGCAGTTGCAAGGAGGCTTTTGGTATGTAGTATGGTGGGTGGAGGACACTTCTACCAGAAGATGCTATTGATGGTTGCAAGACAAGTTCCAATAGAAATGAAACATGAGATCGCATTGCAGTTTTTATCTTCCCATGGAAACACAAGTTTCTATTTTCATTAGAATTCTCTCCTACTACTGTGTATCTTTTTGGTAGTAGCACATTTCTCTTGTGCCAAGTCTACGCAGCCACCTGTTGGGTAGCAACTAGGGCATAGCTCCTTATCATTTTTATGACTTCACATTCCTACAACCATTACTTGCACATGGATGCTAATACCTTCATATTTCTTTGCCATGTGATTGGTGGATGATATATAGGGGTGATGGTAGTGGATATTACAATGTACATTATGCATGAGTAGTAATTTCTATGGCCATTACACATGGGTGGTGGCTCCTCATGTGCTAGATCGGTCCTTATAAATTCCTTGGCAATGAAAGAGGATAGATAAGGGAGGTAAAAAGCTAGCTATGATGGTGGGGTTTTTTGCAAGTGGAGTCATGGTGGAAAATCTCAAGGTTCTCTCTTACTTTTGTTTTCTATTCAGTTGTTGTCCTAGAGGTAGTTTGGGGTAGAGTAGTGGGTAGATTTGATGGTCGAGGATTATAGGCTCATTAGAAGATGTGTGCTTCTTGCAAGCACTAGTAGACAAGGCTACACCTAAAGTTGTTCTATTTGTGCTCATTTTTTAGATAAGTCATTATTTCATTTTGTTATTTTTTTCACTGAACTAAGGTCTATGTGCTATGAATTAAACATAGAACCTATTTTACTTCTAAACTTAGATTAATCCTATCCAAGTTGGTAGCTATTTTTTTGCTTTAATTTCATGTTTTATTGATATGCAAGTTTTATTCTTAAAATTTTAAAAACAAAAGGTTATCTTTTTATCAAAGTTATTTTGAATTGCCCTTTATATTTCCTTGTTAAAATCATTTAACTTAGTAACATCTTTATACATCACAAAACACCATGTTGCCTAACTAGCTAAGACTATTCCTAGGTTTTTGTACCCATCGAAGAGACACCCTAGGTAATAGTCTTCTTAAATGAGTTTTTTGGTTGTTGATGTGTCCAAAATTTTTGCATCAATAGTAAGTCAATGAAAAAGTCCAACAACCCAAGACAAATGTTAGCAGATATTAAGCAAAAGAAGCATCTATGCATGAAATAGTTAAGAAAAATAAAAAAGGAAAAATGTATATAAAATGTGTATAACCTATAGAATGAAATAAAAAAGGATTCTTATGCAATGCAGAGTAAAATGAAAGAACATGCATATGGCTAGTAGTAAAAGTAATCAAAGAAAGAAAATAAATCAAGAGATATCAAGAAAAGCTATATCCAAAAGAAAAATGCCAAAAATAGATAAAAAACGAATATGGATAAAACCAAAAATGAAAAAAGAAAGGTGAAAATTCATATTAGAAGAGAAATTAAAGAATGAAAACTTACTAAAGATATTCTAGAGGATATACTAGGGATCAAACCTATCTGATGAGGAGCTACATTACCCCATTTTTTCTCCAATGATGTGAATCTAAAAAAAATGTTTGTAGATACATAAGCTAACTAACTAAGGGATGGATCATATTAGTATGTTGACCTATGTCTAAAAAAATCTAAATGTGTCAAGATGATAACACAAAAAGGAGTATAATACACTAGTAGTAAAAGGAGGAAAAGAAAAATTAGAGAAGTCAATAATTATAGTGGAAAAGTAGTTGTTCTATAGAAAGAAAATCTTTGAAAATATTTCCAAATCAACAATCATCAAGAAAGTCAACTACAGTAGGTAGCAAATATAGCTAAAGAAGCAAGCGCTCTTAAGTGTTAATCAAAAATACAAATAGATAATACAAAAGATGCCAACCCAAAAAATGCCAACGCCTATTCATTTAGGAGTATCCTCCTATTTATAGGATAAAAATGCCTTATAGATCATGAAGAAACAATACATTGGGGCCCATAGAATCTTCTAAAAGGTTCTAGATAGGAGCATTGATGTGCAAATAATTAAGATGAGAATTTTCATCAAATGTTACATAAGATTGATGTTGGATGTTAAAGATCTAGTTGATTTGATACAAAAGAAAAATTTAACATTAAATGCAAGATTGATGTTGAACATTGAAGAGCTAAAGAAACAATAGATGCTAAAGGTGATGGATAACATTGAGATTGGAAGCTAAAAAAAAAAACAACCAAAATAACGCTACTAATAATCTAGAAACTACATTACACATGATCTAGGACATTGAATTTAAACTACTAAAGATGACTTTGAGCTAAGAAGCCTTAGAATATATCCAAAACTCTAACTTATGAATCTCTCTAATTTTGACATATCTAGAATGAAAACACTAAACATCTTCTTGATATTCTTGTAGATGATGAAAAGAAACTTGTCAGTATTCTTCAAGAAGGTCCAACTCAATGCATCACATATTATTGTTTTCCTAATTTGAATATCATTCATTACAGCAACATAGAGAGATTAAATGTGTAGCTCAACTGGGAAGATTACCTTAAAACCATAGGCTAGAAGGTATGGGATACAACCAGTAGTTATACATAAAATGATACCATAGGCCCAAAGAGCATAGCATAGCTATATGTGCCAATTGCATTAGGTTTTATTAGCCATGGTATGGAAAAAGTGGGTGAGAGATTTATTACTAGATTTAGAATCACCATTAGACTAAGGGTGATGAGGTGATAAAAAGGATTGGATGATGTACTACATGGAATAGAAATCATCTTCCTTCTTACTTTTGAACTTAGGATCATTGTCAGTTATAATTTGAAAAGGCATGTTGATGTAAGTTATTACATGTTCAAGGAAGAAACAACAGATGAAGCAAGACTTAGTGAAATATAAAGGAACAACCTCTAGCTACTTAGTAAAGTATTTTATAGTAGTTAAAATAAATTGGTGCCTAGTAGATGAAGGAGGAATAATAGCACTAATAAGGTCTAAATCCTATTTTTGAAAGGGCCATGTGATTTGAGATATATTAAGTTTATGTGAAGGAAAGTAAATAAGAGAAGCATGCCTTTAATTAGTAGTATACATCTTGATCAAGTAATAAGCATATTTAATTAAGATTGGCCATCAATAACCTAAAGAAATGATGTGAGTAGCTAGGAAACATGAACCTAAGTATCTATCACTAACTCCTGAGTGGACCTAATAATAAGCTATCTTAGATTTTATAGGACTAAGACGACATAGAAGAATATCTATTGAAGAAATTTAATAAAGAATATTAGGATTCACTATTCAGAAATGTCAACTACATTTCCACAAAGCATCCTTTTGACTAGGTACAGGATGACTAAGAGTTTTTCCAGTAGTGAGGTAATGAAGAAGATTACCATATTACTAATTATTATCATTCATCTTAATTATGTTTATCAAGGTGTGAGGAGATTACATGACAAGTGTCAATCAAAATAATTACACTAGTTGATCTTACATACTAGAAGAATCACCATGGACAACAAAGGTTGCTCAAACATTAGCTAGGTATCAACTAGAATATTTTCAAAATGTGGAATTTGGCTCACAATATAAGTAGAAAAAGAATGGATAAGTTCCTTAGTCATTTCGAGACAAGGAACTAAGTAAGGAGCCTTGCAATCTTAGTCACCATTAACTTGATTTATGATGAGCTAAGAGTCATCATAAATAGTAATATTTTTGACTTCATTTTGTAAGGCTAGCAATAGATCTCATATTGTAGCCTTGTATTCAGGTATGTTATTAGTACAACAAAAATCAAGATTGTAAGCCTAATAGATCACTTGTTTCATAGAAAGGATAAAAGAACACACTGTACTAGATCTAAAGAAAGTGTGTGCTCCATTAGAATAAAAGATAGCATCCAAATCCTTAGCATCAGTATGTAGGTTGTAAAAAACACCAGTTGTATCAAAAGGAGAAATAAGATTAGCTATGGCTTAACCTTTGATAGAGTGTTGAGATTAAAAACAAAGGTTAAACTAAGATTTCAAGAAATTCTATAGACTTTCCCATCATGTTGGAAGAAGGTGAGGGTGCAACAATCCTTGTGATGTAACATAAGGATCAAGAGATAGCAGTGGAGGTGTTGGTTGATAGGGTAGTAGAGGCCCTTAATGCTCAAGCAGTATTTGTAGCAAACATCCATGTATCTGCAAGAGTAGGAAATGAATGATTGATCACTACTCAACACAAGGAGCTATTGGAAAGATTAGTTGAAGTCAAAAAACCACTTTCAAAGATCTTTGATCTCCTAGATGAAATCATAGTGAACTAGTCATAGTTTCTTAAGACAAGGGGCAAACTACTAATTGCCAACACACAACTTGAGAATGCTACCATGAACAATCAACAATTAGCTACCAAAGTTGCTGAGTTAAAAGCCCATCACTCTAACCCTATCATTCTCAGGACATAACTTACAAGGGATTAATCTTTCCAATAGCTTTTAGCTTTAACATAAATATGTAGAGGTTGAGAATGCTAAGTAAATGGTGACTTTTGACACATCCTTATTAGAGGCTCTTGCCAACAACACTGATAAGGGCCTATCATAAGTTTGCAAGAAAAACTTGGTCCTCACCAAGTACAATCACTACCTATGAAATGCTAAGAAGAAAAAGGATCAAATGGTTGAGTATTACACTAGCTACAAGAGTAGGTTGCAAAGGTGAATTTGGACTTGAGGATGTTGGTAGTATAAAACCATAATCTCTCAATGGAGGAAGTTCATCCTCTTTGCTATAAGATTGCAATTGAGGTAGTTTCCTGGAAGAATGAGGGCCTGCAATTTGAATGAGTGAAGAATCATTATAGGGACTATGTTAAACTACTTAAGAAGGTCAATGAAAATGAAATAAAATTAGCAAAGGCAAAGATGAATGAGGCCCTGTAGAAACTCCAGTAGAGAGGGGATGTATGGCTAACTATCTTTGATGGACTAAATACATACAATAAAGTAGAAATCTATCTTAAGGAGTTGCAAATTGAGGAGCTAATGAAGTATATGGAGCTTATTAACCTCCAATATGCAAACTTGGCAATGTTAAGAGCAAGAAGGCCAAGGATAGAATTAGCAAAATAGGTTGTTAGCTCTTACCTCCTATTTGAGATGGAGTTCAAGCTTCAAAAAGAGATGAAACAAAGTTGGAGAGAGCCAACACAGAGCTTAAAGTTGGCAGGAGTAGATTCAAATGACTAGTGATCTATTGTTGAGAACCTGGCAAGGAGGATGAATGACTACTAGGAGCTACAAAACCTTATAAAGATGTTCAGCATTGATAGACTAGTTTGTCAACTTGAAGGAGTTATTTCTTTTGATGCCATGCCCATAGGATATCCCTACATCAACCCATATTGGTGAAGCCACCTAGACCATGTATAATCCACAGAGCAAAGAGGAGAAGATAAAAGCACTTCTAGATGCTTTCAAACTTCTAGTGGCAATAGTAGGATAGCCTCAGCTACTAACAACAGTGAGATGAGATGAAGGATCATCTAAACCATAGGAGCCACCACCTCCAAGCATAGTCTAAGAATTCATTCTCTCTCTAACCATTCAACAAGCACCTACTATAGTTTTGTTTAAGTGTCCAATTTTGTTTTAAAGGAAATTCATTTGACAAGCAAAGCATGGAAAAACATTTTTACAAACACCTACCATGAAACTGGATTTCCACTAAAGCATGTGACCAAAACCAAAAATGCTGAGACTTCAAGATGTGAAAAATCCCAGTAAAACTGATCAAAAGACTAGAACAATAAACAACGCTGGGAATGGGGGAAGAATAGGACTAAAACCCTGTGAATTCTTGGTTTTAGGAGTGTACAGGCTGCCCTTTCCTCCTCACAAAAAACCCAAAAATACTAAACGTTGCATTCTCAAGCAAGGAGGGTTGCTCTTGGAGAGCCAGGGACTAAACACGCCGACCTGGAAGGCAACTAAATGGGAGCATTTGCGGATGAAACTTTAACAATACATAGGTCATTTGAACCAGGTATAGACGTCAACATGGCTAGGGCAAACCTAGTAGCTTGCCTTTTTACGGTTAAAGAGTCACAGCAGTGTTTCGCTCGTACCTACCGAAATGTGGGGAACAAGGATGCAGATTTTAAAGCGAAATACACTTCACTCGTAATCTAATGACGAATATGCGCTTTCTGCTCACGTACATGTTGTGCTTCCCCTCATTATCCGGCTCGCTTCCTCTTCAGCTGCAACATCCGAGTAAGTGGGTGTCTTGAAAACCTCCAAAGTAGAGGCATGCAGCTGCCATTGCGAAAACAGTAAACTATCGTTTATCTGAATTTCGTCAATACCAAAGATATGTCTGCAAACAGTTTTAGATGATCGAGCATCCATCAATGACTTCAACGAAGAAGAAGACGTGAACATGGATGACAGAAAATTTGGGCCACGACACAAGAGCTTAGATTACAAGCAACAACCCATAATGTTGGAAGAGATACCTGCCGCACCTTCATTTACGGTATATCGCAGTTGTCACGCATAAAGAGAGACCGTTCCCTGGAGCACCGCGGTAGCATACATAAATACCAATACCAGTCCTCCCTTCTGTTTGTATTTTTGAGGAAAGACGTACAGCATCAAGCTTCCTCTTGAGCACCTCAATTGCATTAATCAGCATCTGTGATGCTTTGATTGTCCCTGCCTGTGGATTCAACGTTGGAAATAAAACTGTTCACCAGCCATGGCTTTCCTATTGCCTCTTGCCTCTGTCTTCTTCAGAATCTCATCATCATATATGTCTGCCTCTGCATCATATATATATATAAACCTGCCTGCCCTGTATCAGGATGGATATCTAATACTTTTGTGGGACAGCTCTCAACAAGTTCAAGGGAGAGGGTCACATTGTCACGGCAGTGATTGGATCCGGGGTGCTGTCACTGGCCTGAACCATGGCGCAGCTCGGATGAATTATGGGCCTTGTCTGGATCGGCTTGTTTGTGGTTGTGAATTTGTATTTTTGGAGGCTTCTTGCCGACTGTTATCGCTCTCCGGATCCTGTTATGGGAAGGCCTAACTGATATCGCTCTGGAGGACGCTGTCAAGGTCAATTTAGGCGATAACTATGTTTGGTAGTGATATCTTGTGCAGAAGACAAATTTGTATGGCACTGCTGTGGGTTACACTATCAAAGCAGTGATCAGTAATAGGTATATCTCTTGGAAAGGTCATAGGGATAGCCATCATGGGACATTGAAAGTGAATGGTTTTAGAGCTTTATGGCGGAACCTTTTTTTCAAATTGTTAGACGAACGTGGGAAATTGGTAGACGAATGCGGGTCGTCAAAGGTTAAGGATCAGATCTGCAATGTGTTTTATAAGTTAACAGCAAGCAATCCTTTAGGGCACGTGCCATGAGAACTTGGTGACTTGCTTTACTATGATTTGTTTGCTAAGGCCTGAAGTCAAAGTTTTTATTTTTTCATTGCTAGACGCTAAGAGGGCTCCTAGGTGTGACCATAGATTCAAAAATCAGATTGGATCGGCAAATTGGGAGTCCTTGGATTGGAAAAATCTGAATAAATGGGTGTAAGAATCAAATAAAAATTGTCAGTATTAGCAAAATACAGCAGTTATATTCACCTATGTTGGTAGTTGCAATTTCTAATATTTTTCATCCAAGAGCTAAGTTAGAATGAAAAATCAAATATAGAAATTTCAGTTTTCTATTGACATCACACTTAATAATAAACAATATAGTAAACTTCAAAAATAAATAAAAATATAACCGTATTAGATTAAATATTCAATCCAATTTTGAATTGGCTTCAATGTTGCATTGCAACCCAAATTTCTCAAACTATGCTTGTGACTCTTGAATTTAAGACTTTATCTCATTGTATGTAAAGGATTCCATGTTTGACCAAACCTTTACACTTGATGTTTTACAGTGAAACAAACCGTTTTGGTTTCAATTTTTTTTAATTTTCATATCAAATTAGTTTTTAAATCTTCTTTGATTTGCTGGGGTTATTGGTGAGCAAGGATTGTTTTGGATTCAAATTATTTTTAAAATTTTCCTTAATTTCCAGTTAAAGAAGCCAAAACTTCTCATTTATTATACATGGCCCACTAGTAGTAGCTAATGGTAGGTCACTATAGTGGGACTCAACAAGCATAACATATTTTGAACAAGATTTCACTGTGGACATGAAATTTAACTAGTTCATCTACATTACCCTCTTACTAGGCCATAACTCAAAGAGACTGCAAATGCACTCCTTGCCAAGAAAATATGGTTCAACCTTTACAAGAAAATAGAACTATATACATTTGACTATATAAAATCTACATTAATAAAGGTAATTTTTAGAAAAGAAACTTAATAAAGGAAATTTTTATAGAAGTTCTCATAAAAAGAGACACTGAGAATGAACATCTTGTTGTCAATATTCAGCATAAAAATATATATTTTTCTAACATTATTTAATCACTTTATTGAGTGTATATTTATATTTAACTTTATAAAAAGAAATAAATATAATATTTGATCAAACTCTTGTTTGGGTTTAGGTAGCAGGGCTTACTAAAGAACTATTATGTTCAATACCTTTAACCTATAGATTTCATATTTACAAATCCATAGAACATTTTGAGGTATAGTTTGCATTGTGTCTGCAAACAAAGGGCCATCGAATTAGGTGTGGTTGCGAACTCAACACATTTAATCTTGAATTTATAAAGGCCATGACATTTCATTAAACAAAAAATAAAATAGAAAACATAAGTAAATATGTGTACTTTTAATTGCTTCATGAAACTTTACTCCTAGCATTGAACAATCAAGAAAGTTTCTTGCTTGAACCTTAACTTGCTCAAGACATGATCAAGACCTTACAAGAACACCTTAGACATGACCCATGCCTAGTTCAACTATTATTACCTTAAATCACATTACACCTAATGCTAATCTATTTGCTCTTAGTCTTCATTTGCCTTTGTTTACAAATTTAAGTAGATGCATGATGTTGAAAGATCTTTTGTAGCCTTAACAAGTGAGCCTACATGACCTTCTATCTCTTTAGTATCTCAAAACACTATAGACTTTGTACAAATCTGCAAGGAAAGACACAAAGTTCTCAAGTTTTGCTAATAGTACCTCATGATGACCTATATTTATTTACTACCTCATGTGACCTATTGTAATCTCTCTATTATTTCATCTTTTTTCTTATTCTCTTAGAGTTTTGTTTATAGGATGAGCTTGGAATCATTGTAGGGGTGTAACTCATCATAGCAGTGAGTTCTTACATGATCTTGACATATGAGATTCAGTTAGCTTGTTTGATTATGTCAACAGTGCTTTGCCTTATCATCTAACGAGTTGCACAAGGCCTACAACAAAAAGCACCATGACCTTAAAATTAGAAAACTCAATTTTCAAACAAGAGATGAGGTTCTCCACTAGAACCCCACACATGTACCTCAACAAACTAAGTTTTAAACATTGTGGAAAGGACCTTACATTATTTATGAAACTTTTCTTCTAGGGCCATGATGATCTAAAATCCTAAGAGCCTAGATAAAAAACAATTAGTCAACATCCAACAAATCAAACCTTTCCATAAGCCTAGGCCAACTAATACAGCAAATGCCTCATTAGATGGACAACCATGCTCGATATTTCAAATCTTCTCCCTTCAACTTGGTTGTGGGGGAGATGGCCACCCATGCTAACTATATAAGCAACTCCTCAGTTTTTCAACTTTTCATTTTACACATTTTTTGTTTTACACATTCTATATTTTACATCTTTTTGTTTTCATGTTATTAATCTTTTCTAATTTTTGTTTTATACCATCATTAATACATTTGCTATTTCTTGAATATTTTAGACCTTCTTTTATATTTTCTTTTATTTTGGTGTCATTTTCTAACTTTTTGTTAATAAGTGCTAGGTACAGTGGTAATGCATTGCTTAATGGTGGCATGTACTATTTTGTTATTTGATTGTTGGAGTCTGGAATATGGCTTTCAATTTCATTATGGATGATTAGGACATGGTTTCTTTATCATGCAACAGGTAGTGATTCCACAACATCCACCCATCCACAATCTTTATGGTTTTCCTTGTTTTGGAAACGTGCAGTTCCTTTTTCATTAACAAAACTTTAACAAACTTGCGACTTTAGTAGTTTCTAGAATTAGAAAAGATTCAAAGGTTTGAACAAGGTGTAACTTCAAGGGGATTTAGTATTTTTTTCTGCCTTTATATTTGCCTGGGTGCATGTGTACCTTCATGGATTTCTTACCATTCTGTGTTGAATAATAAAAGAAAGTTGAATAAGTCTTTACATGGTGTGGTTCCCATTTCAAAAACAAATGATGGAAATTTAAAGCACACCCCTTAGACAAAATAAATGGGCTATAAGCACTAGTTATGGATCTAGAAAGACATCTTACCCATGCCTTAAGGTCTCCTCTAACTAAGGCCCTTCCTCACTTTTTACTTCTCTTTTCTTCTTTAATAAGGAATGGTGGTTGTTTTTTGGATGCACTCTTATGTCTCTGGGTGATGGAATGGTCTTAGAATGGTGATGTGAAGTCACTGAATGAGGTTGGTTTTAGTCTAGATTAATGATGGATCTTATCTAGTCATTTAACCAAAAAATCCACAAGGGACATCATGTGACCTTAATCAAGAACTCCATTCCACTTTCTCTCATCCATCTATGCTTTCCATATTTCACATCACTATTGGTTTCATGTTCTTATTCGATGTTCTAGTTTGATGTGTTAGAATTCTTAGGTAGTTTCTTTCAAGATTTTGTACTTAACCTTTTGTAACCATTAATCATCCACAAAGTCCATGGACTCTTTGGTTTCAAGTTATGTAAGGGCATAAAAGCCCTATTTCTGCTTAGCAAAGGACCCACTTGCATAACTTTTGGTTGGATTAGTTAAGTTCTTTACCCTTAGACACTCTTACAATCAAATTATTTTATGTACCTCATCAATGACATCCAATTGCGCAAATCTTCATAACAATTTTCAGTGAACTTTCCCTTTTATTATGGTGAATTCTTACACCCTCTTCAAATATTTTCTTATGTTGAACTTTTTCAAATTCAATGGACCACTTATCTATTTTACCCTATTTTTCAACCTTCCTGCTAAAACTTTTAAAGGAATCAATGTGCCACAATCACAACTTAGCTGAGTGTAACCACCAATGAGATAAGGCTTTTCATAGCTATGTGTTACATATTACATACTAATTCACGATTCTGTTGTGATTACAATGGGAAGCATGGATTGGAAGTGAGAATATCTTCACCAAGGATGATGAAGCAGTACCACATGATGTAGATTTCTCATGATCATTGGATCTTCTCTCTCACTCTTTGGCTACTAAGAGGTGTTGGATATCAGTGTTACCTAAGGTGTTCACTTCTCTTATTATAAACACCTAATTTTTTAAAGATTATACCTTTGTACACTTGCGCACTTAGAGGTTTTTTGTTCCATCTAGTCAATTTGTATGTCACTCAATAATCACATACCTACCTAATATTTTGTAAGAAATTTGTTCCTCCTCTTCTACACTTCAGGACAAGTTTTCATTTAGTCGTGGAGGTATAATAAATCACATTTTTGCTCATGCTCCCACATTGGGTATCTGATGTTAAAGCCTTAAGTTCAGGTATCCAATGTTAGAGCCCAGATATGATGTCATATATCCAATATCGTTGGATATACACCGACATATAAATATAGCACCTAGGCTCATGATCTTCATATAGTTTTTTAGTCAAAGTAGCAAAGATCTTGCAATTTGCTTTCTTCAAAGTTAGAATATTTTCTAAGTGCCCATAGTAGGAGTCTAAGTGTGTATCGATCTTTGTTTAAACACTAATTTACCTAAGTGCAACAGTGTGATAAGAATAAAATGAACTCTTTTGATAATCCTTGTAGCATTGATAATAGATTAAAGCTTTCTTTAATGCACTTTACTTTAATGCATTTTAATTAAGCAATTAATTTCTAGTTGTTAATGAACACAAGCACAACCACTTCGAGCATACATATAGTGCTTGGTAACCCAACAACGCTTAACATTTGGTAGCCCAACGATGGTATATGTGTTCAAAAAGTGTCCAGGAAAGTAGGATAAGTACTTGTGTTAGGCTAGCTAGGTAGTCATTGAATTATATCTTAAATTACTTTACTTTTCATTCTTTTTGTAAGAAATTAAACTTATAAAATATAAAATGATAAAAATCATGTACCTCAATTACATTTAAACCATACACTTGAGCTTCACAAGTGTAGTTGGAAAGACAATGAATGTTCTCAATGCCCATTTCACTTCCTAGAGGAACTAGTGCATTGGAGAACTATAGGTCCATGTAATTTGACTAGATTATGTGTAAATGTCTTAGTGATTTGTATGGTCGAGTGTAGGTGTACATCACTATTCATCAAAAGGGACATCCTATACCAAGCCCTCTATGTTCAATGGGATTGCCTTAATGAATTAGAAAGCTAGAATACAAGGATTCTTTGAATCCATGGAGTTTGAAGTCTAGAAGTATATTCTTGAAGGCTACACACTACCCATTGATAGCACCACTAGAGATACCAATTCAAGAAGCAAATGAACACAAGATGAAAAAGATAAGTTCATGTTAAATTCAAAAGCAAAGGATTTTCTTTATTGTGCTTTGAGTAAATCTAAATTTACTAGAGTAGTTGGGTGCAAAACTGCTAAATAAATTTGGAAAAAAGCAACATATGAAGGTACATCTATTATCAAATAATCAAAACTTCTAATGTTACAAAGTGAGTATGATAAACTCAAAATGAAAGAGGAAGAGAAAATAAATGATTATTTTTCTAGAACCAATGATTTAGTTGTAGTCATTTGAGGGATGGAAAATTATTTTACTAAAAGTGATGTGATCATCAAAATGATAACAACCTTGCAGTCCAAATTCAAACCCAAGGTAACAACCAAGAAGGAAAATCAGAAATTTTTCGGTCCTAAAATTTTAAGAGCTACAAATTGCACTCATAGCATATGAGATGAATCTCATAAGTGAAGGTGCAATCAAGGAAAAGCCCAGTGCTCTCAAGAATTCATCAAAGAAGAAGGATCCACATGAACATAAAGCGAATAGTGAGGATGAATTGGCCCTCTTGTCAAGAAGAGTTCAAAGATTACTTGCAAGAAAAGGCAAAATCTTTAATCAACCAAGCACCAAAGCTAAGGAAAGAGTAAGAATTTTAAAATTTTAAATCTTGATACATCCTGTATAGAATGTTGGGGTTGTGGTGGTAAAGGTCATGTGCCCATCAAATATCTAATCCAAAGCTAATTTGAAAAAGAAAAATTTCTAGACCAGCTAGGACAATGAAAAAAAGTAAAGAAAAAATGGATGATACCTCCTCAATATCACATCTTATTTGTATGATCCTTGCTAATGATGATCAAACAATGGAAACCAAAGAAACTAAAGGAACTATTGAAGAAAGGTATGACTTGCTATGCAATGAGGTTTTATCCTTTCAAAGTCCATGAATTAAATTGAAAAGGGCCGTAAATGATAAAGATTTAGAGTTATCTCAACTCAATAAAAAACACTTGAATATCTCACAATAAAACTTAGACCTCAAAATCTAACATCCTCATATGAGGAGATTGTGAAAGAGCTTGTAGATACAAAGCTTGTAAATGAGAGACTTGTTAAAGTGACGAGAACCCTTTGAATAGTTTTAAGACAAGGAAGAGATAAAAAAAAAGTGGACTAGGAAGTGATAAATAAATTGAGGTATTCTTAAGCACTTAGTCTAAATAGGATTATACTCCAAGGTTTGATCATCTTTCTCAAGCAAGAAAAATTAAATGTTATTATTTTGGTAAGTTTGGGCGTAAGTAATAAAATTATCATTAGAAAGTGAAACATTATGATATGAATACTTGGTTATATAATATGACTCATTGTTCTTATCTAAAATTCCTAGAAATAATACCTTACAGGTTCGTAAGTATAGAGAATCAAACAAAAGGAAAAAGAAAGAACATATGCTCATACTATAAAGAACTTTCTAAATGGAGATCAAACATATAGGATATAAGAGACTTGTACTAATCACAGAGGAGGAACTTTGAGGAGAAAACATCATGTTAAATCTACATTAGCTCCACATCTTCTCAAGAGAAAGGTAAGTACAAGTATTTGTAAGATTTTTCCTAGACTTGCATTATTAGCTTAGTTTTTTAATTAATGTTATCCTTAGCAGCTTTCCCTAGAATTCTCATTCTTTTCAAATCACCCTTGTCTATTTACATTCAACTTTATGTTGGAACATCCCACATTTTTATGAAACATTCGAACTAGAATGTTCCATTTACTTCTTGGACATCCCACTGATAACAGGTCCATCATGGGTGAGACATTTCACTTGTACTTGGGACATCCCATTTTGTGGGAAAAATCCTCAATAATTGTGATTATATAAATCCAATCTTCGTTCTTTTCCTCATTTCATCCCTTCAGCCTTGGACATCCCAGTGCAAATGGTGAGGATTCTCCCTAGATATATTTGTAGTTCATTTCTTGCAATCCTTTCGCAAATTCATGGCACATAAGAAGATTGGTACATTAAGGGATCCTCCTCACAAAGGTAAAAGCACAAAGGGAGCTTCAACAAGGAAGNCCTCACAAAGGTAAAAGCACAAAGGGAGCTTCAACAAGGAAAAAAAACCTCTTATTAGGCTCAATTTCATTCTATACATGCTCAACAATGGTTTGAGGTAACTCGTTCAATATCCGTTGTCTCCAAAAGAAATCTCAATTTTAGCAATGTCATCAAAAGGAATTAATGGCATTCTCCCAAGCTATTTTTTTGGCTACTATTATTTCAACAATTTATTATGTGCTTGATATGTTGTTTAGAGAATTCTATTATAATATTGTAATTACTGATGCTATTGTTGGGGCTTTTACTTTTGTTATTGAGGGGATTATGATTTAAGTTTCACATTAAGTTATAAATGATATTCTTGGGATTTCCAAATTTAAAGTGCATAGGATTAATATACATTCCATGAGTAATATCTTCACCAGTAGTGTAATTCTAGTTTCTCATAATGAATTTTGTGATGCCACTTTTGGAAACTTTTTGTCTCTTAGAAGTGGAAACATTTATAGGTGTCAAATGTCCCTAGATGCTTTTTCCCTCTCCCTTATTATCTTATATAACATTATTGTAAAAGGAGAAGCTATAATTATCTAGTGCCCACACAAGCCTTTGTACTCTGTTGTCTTCTAACTAGGAAGCCATTAGATTTGGGACACATTCTTTGCAAGGACATGTTGAATTTATCTATCAAAGAGAGTGTTTATGGACATCCTCTTCTCATTAGCTTATTTATTCAATAAGCAAGTGTCCTTGTCCCTGATTTGCCTCTTTTCAAGGAGAAGAGAAGTCTTGTAGAATGTTTAGAAAATAGGAGCACCACACTTGTAGATTCTAAAGACCTACCTTCTCCTCCTCAGAAGTTAAGAAGAAAGTAGGCAACATCTCCACCTAAGGCTTCTTCTCAACTTAGAAGATCAAAATCAATTAGTGCATAGGTGAAGTTAGTGTTGAAGAAGGCACTGAAACACTTTGAAGAAACCATAGGGATGATTGGACGAAATATCTCTTAATTTAATAAGAGAATGAATGTAGCAAGGGTTTCACTTGCTCCAAATGGGTAGAATTTTAAGGAGATTACCACTCCTTTAATATTAGATAGTGATAAGGATAGTCTAGTTCCAAATAGACACTCCATAGTAATAAGGCAATCTTGAGGATATGATTCAAGAAATGCATTATATTTTGAGGATCTTGTTGTTCCACCTACACATGTCCAAAGAGAGCCTTTTCTTGATCCTAAGCAAACTGGATTGAGTACCTTTATACAAGTGGATGTTTATCAAACTTTTGAGTAGTGGGTGATGGAAATCATTTTTGGTGTTAGATATCATTGGGATCAAGTAGCTCCCAAAACTTATCAAAGGAAATATGCTTTCTCATCCTCTCAATAGGCTCCACCTCCTCCCTCTTCATCATCACAATTTTGGATGAAGCTTCATTCCTAAATAGCTCCTATCATGGTATCTTCTTCTAATGATGATAAGCATTAGGCTTGAAGCTCCAGCACCAATAGTAATCATAATGAGGAGGAGATTTACTAGTCCACTTGTGTAGACTCTATCTTTAATGAGAATTATGATACAAAGGTTAGTGGTTAAAGGATTTGCATGATTACCTCCTTTTGAATGATGTCCAAAAAGGTAAAGAGTTTTTGCTATTATGTGATTATATGTGGATAGTTTTTTTATGGATCTATGGACAATTGTATATGGACATGTTGTCATGATATGCTATGTGCACTTTTTATAGTATACCTTGAGGACAAGTTTCAGTGTGCATATTATCTATATATGTTTTATGCTTGTATTGTGGTTAGTTGGACAAATGTGGATAGTGATGTTACTATTCTCTTATGTTTTCATCCTGTGATCTTAGTTATGTGCCTATTCAATGCTTTACCTTGTTTTCCTTCATCTTTCTTGGTATCGTAGGATGATTAATGCATATATATATATAAAGAGAGAGAGAGAGAGTTTTCCCTTAACTACTTAATCATATATTATGAAATGTTCTAACCTATTTTCTTAGGTTTTGGAAATTACCAAAAAGGAAGAGATTGTTGAACTTTTCGTATATTAAAACCTTAGAAAATGATGAATACAGAAAATGTGTTTGTATGGTCTTATGTTGTAGGGCTAAGGAAGAACATGATAAGAGCAAATAATGAGTCTCAAAATAAGTTTGGGACAACAAGTTTTGAATTGTTAGAATAAGAACTAGGATGACAAAATGAAAGCTTGGATGCTGACTTGAGATAACACACAATCTCAATTAGAAAACAAATTCTACAAGTTGAAAGAAAATGTTCTAGGATCTTCAAAGATGTCCTAAACGTTAAAGAGAAATTTGAGAGTTCAAAGTGCACTTCTAGGCTAGATGTCCAAAATTCACAGTAGATGTTCCAATTACTACTTAGATGCCCAATTGAGATGTTCGAATTTTCAATGGGATGTCCCACCTGAATGAAGGTTATTTGCATATAGACATCCCAAGCACAAATTGAATGTCCTAACTAGTCATTTACTAGTTTTTGCATGAATCCTAAGGCATTTTTGGAAAGTAAAAGGCCATATACAAAAATGAAATTTTTGGAAAACACACAAGCACTATTCATGAGATTGATCCTTCATTGACTACATCAAGAGAATTGACTTTGTTCCTCATTGTTTTCATCATTTATGAATTGTTGTATGTGCACCTAAGTGCAAGGAATTTGTAAAGTGAGTTACATTATCTCCTTGATTCTTTTTTTCTCTTTGTAGCCCTATGGGGTTAATGTGCTTCTTGCAAGAAGGCATCATGTAAGCTTTTTGGGACCTTGTGGGGTTAAGTATGTTTCCAATGTAAAAACACTCCAAGTAGAGCTTACTTCTTTGCAAAGGTTTTAGGGTCCTGTAAAACACATTTAAGCTTGTTGGAACCTTGCAAGATTAAGTGTGTTTGCAGTTACAAAAACACCTTGAATAGAGTTCAAACATTGTAAAGGTTGTATTGTTCTTTAAACTACTTTTTGAAGGAACAAATTCTAGAGGTGTGTAATAATTATATCCTTCAAGTGTAGAAGTACCCATGTTGGGGAACCACATAAAAATTTTGTGTGGTTTTGGTTGTCTTGGTTGTTTGAATTGGGTAACCTATTCAGCCCCCTTCTAAGTTCTCAGTCTTCAGGTCCCAACAAAATTAATCAACAAACTCCTTTAATAATTAGACCATAAAAACATTTTTCTTTTTTTTATACCTATATGAAATCTACTTTAGGTATTAAAAAAATATAGAGTTAAGGCTTGAAGAGTATATATGATAAGCTATAAGTGACTTTTCTAGGGAAAAACTTTAAATTTATATCTATTGGATGCATTTACAAATTGATACATTCATTTTCATTGTAAAGGCCAAGAATTATAGTAAGTTTCATTGAATATTTTTGTAAATTTAAATATATTTAAATTTTATTTTTTAGGATCTTTCATGACCTTTATAAAAACACCAAATATACATAGATTTACAAGTATATATGCTAATATGAATTATAATGTACTATTATATTTACAACTTTGATTAAGATGTACAACTCTTAGGTACATAAAATTTAAGTTAATAGTGATGGCTAACATGTAACAAAATTGTTAACAATGAAGTAGGAGATGTTGGTTGTCATTTAAGTTAAAATAGTAAACAGTAATATTAAGGTGATATTTATAATTAGTTATTATTGTTGTTGTTTGGTGTTTATATTCAAATACCTGACTTGAGAACCTATACAGTTGTATTATTTGTATATTAAAGCATGTTTTCTACATAAATTTGATGCTAATGTATTATTAATACATAATAAAAGATTGTTGAAAATGATCCAATGTAATAAAATTTTATAAAAGATGTTAGCCTAGTGGAAAGGATCTTGGTTGGTAATCCCAAATCACAAATTTGATTTTACTACATTACACTAAGTTATAAATTAAAACAAATTTTGTAAAAGGAATTCTAAAACTAGTTAATTTACTGGGTCTACTAAGTTGCAATGAGTTATAAATTAACAAAAATTCTATAAAACGTGATGAGTGGGAAGGTACCCCTACACTCAACCATACGAAACTAGCATTACATGCATGATCGTTACAAAGTGAGTATGATAAACTCAAAATGAAAGAGGAAGGTTAGCCTTAGGTCGCAGTTCGTTGTCTTCCCACCTGGACTAGTTTTGCATTTGTCACGTATGGTTTAGTCCAGATGAGGTGTACGATGTGCTCCTAATCTATGTTACTGCTAAGGTCAGTGGAAAAGAATATTAACTAAGCTAAGCTAGGAGGAAAAGGGTAAGAAAATCTAATCTAGCCTAAGTGCGACGAGCAACCGATTCCTTGATCAACCGTACACATCTTGGACCTCGTGCATGACTACTAGTGGGACTACCAAGCATAGCTCCTAGGTACACCACTGGGATTACCAAGCGGAAATCCCAAATATGCCACTGGGTTACCAAGCATAGATCCTGGATACACCACTGGGCTACCAGGTAGTCACACTTAAATGCTCATAATCAAGTCGTACTCATTCTGCATTCTAGGAGTTTAAGGGTGAGAGAGAGAAAATATTAAATAACATTAAATAAATAAACAAACAAATAAATAACAAAGTGAATGCTGCAATGATGAAGTAATCTCGATCTTTATTTCTGGTCATGTGCGTGTCCAAGTATGGCACACTCAAGTAAAGACACCGTACAATTACATTCACCACATTGCGGGCAGACATGGGAAAAAATCTAACTCTGGAGGGATCAAACTGCCAGAGCTTTACTACTCTAAAATTGGGATCCTTAAACAAGGGAGAGCCACATCTTATTTATAGATATGGCGGCGGACTGTGATATTGCGTATGCGATATCGTAGGGAAGACACGATATCGCGGCCTATGCGAATCGCATCTCATCATACCCCCACGACTGAATAAAAACTCATCCTCAAGTTACAAGGAGAAAAAGATTTAGTGATTACATAGTGGATAGGTATGGGATTATTAACTATAAAAAGAAATGGACTAATGCCATAGTGTGGGAAGACACAACATAGAGAAAAAATACTACAACTACAAAAATGTGGAACTTATGTAGTTCCTGGTGGTGGTGGCTCCTCCATGGGTGCTTTCCCTTTGTCACTTGCTCCAAGCTTGGAAGGTTGACAACGCTAAAGAATGGTCTGGAGCTTCTCCTCTTTGGTCTGAGGATCTTGTGCTATCCATGTTAAAGTTCTGATGTTTGATGGAGTTGGCACCTTCCACGAACAGGGTAGTTGCGGGAACATCTGATTAGCTTTAATGTACCATACCACGAACACCCATCGTTCCTCTTCATAGGCTCTGACTTTGTCTTTGTATTCATGAAGCTCTGTTAGCCATCGAGCTAAGTCGATTACAACATATTTTTGTCCCTAGTAGCTTTCTTTTACCACCCCAAGTTCAGAATTTGCGACATCTAGTTTCTCAGCCAGCTTCTTGCACTCTGCAAATTCTGCTTCGTATTTGATATGGGTGGAAGCTACCTGCTACTTGAGCTCTGACCTCGGGCATCCTGCTATTAACATGGATAGGTTGGCATATCTAAGGTTTTCCAACTCCATGTATTCAGTCAAGTCTTGGATCTACAGGTCCTGTTTCTTAATTTCCGCTTGGTGGGCAAAGGCGTAAGTGTCCAATATGGCCCTCCAATCAGTGTGCTAAGCACTGATGTTGTTGATTTGATTCTTGTTCCTATGGATCTCCTTCTCTAGGAATTTTTTGTACATCCCCACCTAATCATAGAAATGCTCCTTCATCTTCTCATGTCGTTTAGCCTCATTTTGGCACGTGCTTATCTCAATGGCTAATTTTTGGCGAATAACGCGTACCTCCTCCATTGAGAGTGTTCGATTTTCTTTGGCTAAATGGCTTACATCTTAGTTGACCCGAATGAACTATTCTCGCAACTGATGAAAGTGTTCATCGAGAACATTCTTTTGTTTCTCTACAGAAGTTAACCAAAGGTTATCTGCAACCAACTACTTATTCTTTGCTTCTAAGGCCTTGAGTGCCTTAAGATGCACATGAGTTTGTGCTTGAGATGCAGAGGCATCCCAGGTTGCCATCTCCTTTTCTTCGGCCACCTTCTTATTTTCTGCAATTAACTTTCTTAATTGCTCAATTCTAAAGTTGTCTAGCTAGTCTATGGGAACAAATTGCAAAGGATCCCACTATGCTGCTTGTAAGGCTACAAGCTACTCTTGTAGTTTTTGCACTTCAGCTTCAGCATGCTCCGCCCTTACTTCAGATCTGACCATCTTCCCCTTCGTGGAAATGAGGTCTGATTAAATTGCTGTTACATCCTGGGGGATGTCAAACAGAGATGTCAAAACTTGTATTGTTTGAAGAAATCTATCCAGTGCATCCTCATGTTCTACAAGAGTCATTGAGGTTCCGGCAAGAGTTTGAGCATCCAGTGCTCTTGAAAGATCTGCCAGTGGCACAACAGGTACATTGAAAGATTCTTTGATATGATCAGCGACCACTTCAGTAGCTCCTGCGGCATCCTGGTGTTGCATGACCACCATAGTGGCCCCTTCACCAATCTCTAATTGCACTTGAAAAGATGCCACATTCCCAGAGATCTATTGTGACCATATGCTTTTCCCTCCTCCTATTTGAATGGATAATTCACCCTTTGTGCAATCTATCGAAATAGTAGGCTAGTCGGCATCATCAATGACGTGGAAGCGATCTGCATCATCATGACTTCCCTAACTAACCATCTCGGTGATGGCCCTAAGATGGCTCATCAACGGTCTATAGTCTTGCGATGGCGATAGCTGATCCTAGCCTATGCTGAGTCTTGCTTCTTATTGTTGGCTGGGACCTATGGCTGGAGGTTATTTGGGTCCTACAAGTTGAGTTGCAGGTGATCTAGTCATCCGTTCTTCTTCTTCATCTGGTCCCAGCTCTTCGCCAATGCTCTTTCTTGGAGCTGGTGCCTTTAATAACTCAGTATAAGAAGTATTTTGGGCCTTTCGAAGGACGTCATTTGTGTATCCCCGAATACCAGCCCATCGGCATAGTTTCCTGATAAGGTAGGAAAAAGGCAACGCCATCTTCCCTAACTTCTATTCTTTGAATCGCCTTAGGATCTCCATCAAATATAGATGGGGAAGGTTAGCGTTAATCTTTCCCATCAACACTGCACATCCCCTTGTCTCATAAGTAGATATTCTTTTCAAACCTTTGGTGGGGAAGAGGTGATAGGTTCCAATTTTGAAATAAACCCACTCTTCCTTCGTCAGCTCATCAAAAGCTTTATCTCTACCATAAGCCTTCTCTAACCAATCCTTTCACACATCAGGATCCAATCAAGTAGATAATCAAGCAACATGGGGGCCTGAATTTGAAAGGTTTAACACTTTCAAAATCGCCTGTGCAAAAAAGTCTACTGTCACACCACAAATGTTAACCATGGTGCCTTGCTCCTTATTGTGCCAGAACAGGTATGTTTCACCTAAGTACCAGGCACCACACTCAGAGAGGACAGGCCATAAGGGAGATCCTTTAAGGTGATCCCTAACAGCCTCAGGAGCAAACTCTGTAAAAGATTCAAAGTTTAGCTCCACAATCACAGCAGTGAATGTGGACTTCTCATGGATAGCCTGAACACACTCCGGGGGCAACGTGAGTTGTTGTCCTGGTTTAGGTGCAGTAGCAACTCCTCTTTCTACCTGCCCAGACCATCCAGTAGGAGGTTCTTCTTGATGGATGCTGAATGATTGCACCTCCTGTTCTGCACGTTATTCGACAGGGACCCATCTTTCACCTCTCCAAGGTTGTTTTGCTCCACCTTGAACAGGACCTCCTTGCTGTGAATGTTTCAGGGCCATCTGCAATCACACGGGCCAAATTTTAGGAAGGTTGTTTTCAAAGTTAAGTTATACCTTACTACAAGCATTTAATTAAATATCTTATGTTATTGTGTGATCATGCCCAAAAACTATAATAATGGGTCCTATAAGTTAGGTGGATTTCATTTTAATCTCCTGGTGTACCTAAGGTCATATGATTTTTGGCACAATTTTTCTAAGTGTTAGTATTAATTACCCTAATTGATGTCCTTTGGGTGATGAAAAATTTCAAAAAAGTTAGGCACTTTTCAGAAAGTGTCCGTATCCCACAACTAAACTGAACACTCCGAGTTCAAGCAAGTTCAAACGGAATTAAAATCGGAGCACCAGTGTGCGAGATATGAGTGAAAAAGCAAGGATCACGCAATCACAAGTCGCAAAGAAAAATTTCAAAAATCCCCCCCACGTAAATGGCAAAATGATGCTAAGTGTTGTGGCGGGGATTCCTATTTATAGGTAAATAGGATACGATATCACGTACGGTACATCGTGTATGTGATATCACATGGGACACATGAAAAATACCAAATTTTTTATGATTTTCTTGAAATTAATGGCATGAAACGAGGACATGGCAAGCATGAAGATATCTGAGGGTAATTTTATTGATTTGAGAGGTAATCTAAATGATAATGATGTGAATTTTTGCAATTAAAAATCTGGCAGTTATGAAGAAAAGGTAATGTAATGATACATTGGAATGTTTAAATGAAAGAGGGATAATAAAAGGGAAAGAAAATGATGAAAAATTAAACTAAGGATAAGAAATTGTGTGTTTGAACTAGAGAATTAGTGAGGGTTACAAAAAATTACACAAGTGGGTCCTCCCCAAAGCAGGTTTCAACCTATTATGCCCTTGTGTAACCACACTTAAAGTGTCTGTGGGCACTATAAGGGTGAAATGTAATCCACACTAACTCCACAAAACACACACATGTAAATATCACCAAAATGAGATGAAAATTCTATGCTACATGGGACATGAGCTACAATTACACGAATAGTGAGATGAGACGAAGTATAGAAAAGGATCATAGAGATTGGGACATGAGGTAACTGACCCAAGGCACACTGAATCCTATGTGAAAAGCATGATTGGGGTGTCATTAACCCATCATTCCAAGATCAAGACCAAGTCCATCCTTCTAATCAGTAACATCATATTATTTCATCCCACGATGAAAAACTATGAGAGTACCATAACAACAAGGTGTACGATCACTTGGCATTTAGTACAAGGAAGGAGTGATTTTTTTTATGGCACCTCGGTTTCTTTTTCTTCTCTTTTTTTTCACTTTGATGAATCCAGAGAAGCTGCCAACCTTCAAGCATGGGTGCATGTCTTTCTAGTGGGACCCCCTAGAACAGTGTCCTTTTTTATTACTCTTACTCCCATTTTTCATTAGATCTACAAGGATCTTAGTACAACCATATTGCATGATAACTCCCACAAATGTCACCAAAGAGAATCCACAAGTCCCCTTGATGTCACACCCTAACCATTCCCTCTTGGTCCATCCTTCTTCATTTTGTGTACAATGAATACAAAATTAATTTTAAGTTTAGAAATTTCAAGAATATCATTGTACCCTCGAACAGAACCTCTTTATTTATAGAGTGGATGAGTGAGTGTAATGGACTCACTGTTCTCAATAATTGACCACTCATGACTTAATAACATAGAACATACCTCAACCAACGATCCACATCAGTGTTTTATTCGTAGATGAGATTACTTACAAAAATGGAAAAAGACAAACACATAAAAAGATAAAACAAAAATTTGAAAAATGAAAAACTGAAAAACAAAAAGTTGTAAAATCAAAGAAAATGAAAAATATTTATTAAACCTGCTTGTCATTGAAATGGGGGATATCCCCCATAACTAAACGTTTGAGTAAGGAAAGGATTAATAAATGAAAAATGAGGATCCTTGCATATTGGAAATATTGAAATCGGTCCATACTTATCCCCTTGGATTTCACACACTTCATAATAAGCATAGTGGGGCACTTCATACGATGTAGTTCCCGGATAACGAATTGACCCACTATGATGTTTAGGACCCTTTAAATGGTATGTGAGGATTGGGCTGATGCCTCCCATAGTTGTGTTCATTGGGTCGTATGGTTGTTGGAGTGTAAGTTGGTGGCCTTGATGAAGTTACATGAGGTGTTGGGTTCGAAGGTAAGGTTGTACCACATTGTTGGACTTGTGCTAAGTTGGAAGGTGCAATGGCCTCTGAATTATGTTGTCCCTTCCTACGGCCGTGTTTAAAGAAAGGATGCCTTTGATGTTGAGGAGGCTTTTCACTGTTGTTAATAGTAGTAGCACAAGTGTTGTTCGTGGGTTGTTGTTGTGGCACAAACACCTTAGGAAAAATTGGTGGCATTGTGGAAGGAGGGAAAGGATAAGAATGTTGAAAGTTAGGAGGAATGTAAGGTGCGCAAGGTGGTGGTTGTGTTGGAGGTATGGGTTGATAGTATTGTGAAGAATGGTATTGTGGTGAGATAGAGTATGTTGGCCCAGTTGAAGAAACAAGGTGTTGAACATGATAAGCATTTGGATTCGGAAAATATGAAAGGTGCCTCTACTCTAAGGGTGGATTCCCCCATGACTGGGATTGTTGCCATAGTGATCGAACACAGTATCTCTGTCTGAACTCTGGATGTAACGTGTTTCCCCAATGCTTATGTAGATGTAACAAGACTGGGCATTAGCCCTTGGGGTGATCGTATAGGCATATGTTGCATTCATACGTATGATTGGCATTTGAGCACTTATTCCCTTTATTATTTTTCTTCGATTGTCTATTGTTTTTTCCTACTTATTGGGTTGTTAAAACTCTATCTCCAATGATGTTGATATATTCTCCACACTTTTGATTCATCCATTCCAACATCTTATTGATCTTTGCCTCAGCTTCTTCTAATGATTGCTGTATTGGCAAAGATGAGGTTTCCACCATGAGATTTGTTGAATTCTCCTTGTTATGATCAGGGATCTTTGTTGAGTTAATATATTGGTCCCATTAATGTTTTTCAAAACTCTCCCATGTAGCTATTTCTCCTTCTTCTTTTTCTACCTGCTGAATAAGATCTTGGATTTGATGGGTTCGTAGGTTGTATAGTTGACCTCGGGCATATGTTCCTAAGGTCTCTCTTGTTTCATTATGTAGCCCATCAATGATATGGTACATCAACCTTTCCTCGGAAAACCCATAGCCTAGATAGTTATTTAACAATGCATAATATCTTTCTAAGGCCATGTCCAAGGGTTCATGTTTTGCTTGTTTCCACTCTTGGATTTGTTTCCTCAAGGTTGACACTCTTGCGTAGGTTTGATATTTTTTGTTAAAGACCTCTACCATTGTTGACCAGTGTCGTATTGAATTTGGTTTCAACAATCTATACCATACTTTAGCTTGGTCAACGAGTATCATAGGGAAGAGCTTAAGTTTTTGCCACCCATTATCAATATTATTCCATGTGCAGACATTGTAGAAGACTAGTAAATGTTGATGCAGATCTAAGTCATAGCCTCCTGAAAATGTAGGAAAGTTGTTTAAATCAAGCCTGGGTAGTCAGCTCTCTTTACGATGCCTACGTGAGATTCGAACAACGTCTTGTATTTGCGTTAGGCTTATAGTGGACAATGGGGTCTCATCGTCATCGGGTAAGTTAGGCTTGCGTGCGTTGTGATGACGTTGTTTTTGTTCATTCTTATAGGAAACTCCCACTTCAGGTTGTATACTCCAATCTTCATCAACATATAGCTCATTGGTTCTCCAATGAACTTCCTCACTAAGTGTGGCATTATTATCATCTTGTAGGAGAGGCATTGTTGTGTGTGAATTTATGTGACTTTTTATCATTATTTCTTCTTTTTTAGAGATATATCGGTAAGTCCTTTACAACAACCTTGTATGATATAACTAATCTAGATAACTAGCACCATCCCTGGCAACGGCGCCAATGATGAGTGGCAAGGTACCCCTACACTAAACCATACGAAATGAGCATCGCATGCACGATCCGGTCGAACTCTGCAAATGGACTAGTTGTGGCACCTAGATAGTTAGCCTTAGGTCACAGTTCGCTATCTTTCTACCTGGACTAGTATTACATTTGTCACGTATGGTTTAGTCCAGATGAGGTGTATGATGTGTTTCTAATCTATGCTACTCCTAAGGGCAGTGGAAAAGAATATTAACTAAGCTAAGCTAGGAGGAAAAGGGTAAGAAAATCTAATCTAGCCTATGTGGGACAAGCAACCGATTCCTTAATCAACCGTACACATCTTGGACCTCATGCATGACTACCACTAGGACTACCAAGCATAGCTCCTAGGTACCCCACTGGGATTACCAAGCGCAGATCCCAAATACACCACTAGGTTGCCAAGCGTAGATCCTAGATACACCACTGGGCTACCAGGTAGTCACACTTAAATGCTCGTAATCAAGTCTTACTCGTTCTGTGTTCTAGGAGTTTAATGGTGAGAGAGAGAAAATAGTAAATAACATTAAATAAATAAACACACAAATAAATAACAAAGTGAATGTTGCAATGATGAAGTAATCTTAATCTTTATTGCTAGTCATGTGCGTGTCCAAGTATGGCACACTCGAATAAAGACACCGTACAATTACATTCACCACACTGCGGGGCAGACACGGGAAAAAATCTAACTCTGGAGGGATCAAACTGCCAGAGCTTCGCTACTCTAAAATTGGGATCCTTAAACAAGGGAGATCTACATCTTATTTATAGATATGGTGGTAGACTGCGATATCGCGTATGCGATATCGCGGCCTATGCGAATCGCATCTCATCAAAAGGAATTTTGAATGTCCCATAGATCTAATGAGTTTCGATAGGCTTAAATAAAAAATTTCAATTTCAATATGATCTAAAAGAAGTTGTTGTAAGTTTAATAAAGCTCTTAAAAAACACGTTACCTCACTTAGAAAGAGTGTGTTAGCTATTTTCTTGAATAGGAACACATTATCAAAATGAAGAAAGACGTGTAATCTTGCAGCAACTAGAGCCATATTTAGTTGTAGAGCTTGTTATTGGCTAATTCTAGGATGTAAATAAAATTTCTACCTTTTGAGTTGTATGAACCCAATTGATGGCATTTGTCAGAGTTTGATTCCAGAGCTTGATCTTAGGGAAAATTTGCATGATCATGTAGTAGAAGTTTTTGTGTATTCATGGATCATAATAACTAAAATGAAAGCAAGTGGATGCATAAAATTTCCTGCAACTTGGAATTTTATTGCCACTATCATTTTGTGTTCTGTTGAATAGAATTTTCCTTATATGGATTAATGGTTGCAGACCAATTTAGCAACTCGTTTTAGTGAATTGGTACTTTCTTTGTTTTGGTACTATGTTTAAATAAGTACTTTCATATTAGCCTCTTAATATTATTTCCATGTATTACTTGAATTGGTACTATGTTTGAATAAGTACTTTCATATTAGCCTCTTAATATTATTTCCATGTATGATATGACTTGAAATGAGGAAAAAAAACTGTCGGCTTTGTAATTGAAAACAACTAGATTCTGAGGCAAGGGAAAGGATTTTTGCAAATAAATCTTCAATAATTCCCTAAGTGAGAAAGGATTTTTGCAAATAAGTCTTGAACAATTCCCCATAAACTATGGTCGCAGGAATGCCAAATGCACAGTTTACTTTTGAGAGTTAAACATTGTTGCATAAAGTCCATGCATTAAATTATAAAACAGAGATAGAATGATCATAGCTATAGAAATGGCTTTTAGTAAGCGACATTGATACAATGGACGTTGAACTAACAATGTAATGCTCACTCAGTAATAGAATCAATGCTTGAAATTAATGCTCATCTACCTCTATTTTTATTTATAAGGAAGTTTGCAGAACAACTTACTAAGTCCAGAAAAAAGAGTTATTGGCCTAAGTTTAGTAATAATTGTTAATGCATGAAAATGGATCACATGGTGACACCCTTGGAAAATTTCATTTTAAGATACTATTTCATAAAGGCACCTCTTGTATGGGTACAAAAACCTATGAATAGTCTTAGGTGATAAGGGCAACCTGGTGATTTAATAGATTAAAATTAGTTGGTAAAGGTAACATGGTGATTTAACAGATTAAAATTATTACATTCAATAATGCTAAAAGCTTTTTTTAAAGAAAACTATTTTAAGATTAAACTTAGTGATAAAACCATAACCGTAATAGAGTGAATCTAGAATCTTTTGAAACCAAAGTTCAAGAAATAAATTAATAACCTGACAAGGAAATTTAAATAATATAATAGTCTACTAAACAAGTTCAAAAAATGAGAGTTTAATATAATCAATAACTTAAAAGAGAAATTAATTCAAATATTTGTCTATATTGTTAATGAGCAAACATTCATAGACAATAAAACTCTTACCCGCTGAAACATGATAGGCATTGCCCACATAATTGAGGAAAATAGACATCACCTGATAGCAGGCCTGGGAGCCTGGGAGAGTTGGTTCAAGACTTCAAACCTCCGAGGAGAGGAGAGTCCAGCTCCAACCACAACACCCCCCCCCCCCCCAAAAAGCCTCTAACCAGGGGGCAGGGGGGGCTAGCTGGACATGCCTGGATTGGTCAGAATCTCTGGTTAAGGGTTTGGGAATGGGGCATCTCTTGCGGCGATGATGCCCCCCAGTGGTTGCAGTTTGCGGGGTGGGGGTTGGGGTCCACATTCGGTGTGGGGCCAGCAGCTCTAGCCTAAGCTGTACTAATGTATAGCCTTCTTTTGGGAATAAAATTCCCTTGATTTTTTCCAAAAAAATATGTGATAAAGACTTAGCTCAACAAAGAGCCTCACATCTTATCTATAAACTGGATAACCTCTTGTGCATTCCTGTTTACCCATGCTCCAGGAAGCACACCTCCTCCAACCAGTCTACACCCTTTACTCTAACTGTTCACAAATGCTGATCAAACTCCTTCTGATAGCATCTTTAAAAATATTTCAACAGAGTTCAGAGGATGGGATTCTTAGGACTATTCACATGAATGAGAAGCAAAGTATCCACAGGGTTAGGCATATTATAGGCAGCCCAAACTATGACATCTATGGTCTAGGCAGTAGCCTCAGGATTATTCAAGTATCCCTTCATAATGGAGGCTTTGCGTATGCAAATCTCACAGGAACGATTCCTAGGTAGAACCACGTCGTTGCCACTATGCTGGTCCACCATTTTCATCTCAGCATAACGCACAATGTAGCCACGACAGCACCCTAACTGTTCTTTGAAACGAACCCCTTAGTCAATTGTTAGGGAAACTAAGGAATGATAATTACTTCATGTAGCCAATGAGGTCTATAAGATGGCCTGTTAAATTAGCAATCAATTCCAGCCTCTCTGATTCTTGCATATTACACTTCTACGTCGGGAAAGTTGGGAGAAGAGAAAATTATACCAACTGTTACTCACTGGCATTCCCATACAACAAATTTGTCCGTCAACTTACCAAGAGTGGTAGGGATGGTCAGATGATCATTAGGAAAAACATGAAGGTTGCTGATTTTTCCAACATAGAAGATGGCGATGGCAATTGCTACCGCAGATCAAGGAAAGTGTAATGGGAATCTTGGAATTGCTAATATAGCGATCATTGCTCATAGTTTGCATGGAAATTTCTAAAAATGAATGACAGGTGCTAGAGGATAGACTACCATGCATGGTGATGAGTGGCGAGGAATCCCTACACTAAACTATACGAATCACTAGCATTCACTAAACAATGTAGTCAAATTCCATAGACATTAGCTCTCTATGTACACTAGGTCTAAGAAGTGAACCTAATGTCTATGATCATTGTCTTCTTAGTTTTACTTATGAGGTGCAAATGTATGGTTAAGTGTAATTGAGGAATATGATTTTTATCATTTTATGTTTATTATTTAAATAGCCTAAGTGCTAGAAAATAAAGTAATTAAATATTTAACTAATCAAATAACTAACTAACATTTTAACTAATCCTAACATAACCATCCATTCCTATTTACTAAACACATCCTAAACCACATTGCAATGTAAGCATTAAGCACTTTTGGGAATACCAAACATTAATGAATGCTTAAAGTAGTCGTATTTATCTATATTAATTAATTGCTAAATAATTAATTAATTTGATTGCATTAAACTAAATTACTCAAATAATAAATACATTAAGTAAACATTAAGCTAATTCCAAATGCTATAAGGTTTATGAAGAAAGCTTGTCTTTATTACCAATCACACTAAGGTACTCAAGTACATTAGTGTTCAAATTAGATCCATACACTTCTGATGAGCAGGGAGCAATCTCTAAATCCAACCATATGAATCACTAGCGTTCACTAAGCAATCTAATCAAATTCTACAAACTTTAGCTCTCTAAGTACACTAGGTCTAGGAAGTGAATATCAAGGACGTGATCATTGTCTTCCCACTTTTACTCATAAAATGCAAATATATGGTTAAGTGTTACTGAGACACATGATTTTTATCATTTTTTCTTTTTACTAGATTCACCTAAGTGCTAAAAATAAAGTAAATTTGATATTAATTATTCTAATTAATCTAATAACTAACTAACACTTAACTAATCTTACCATGAACATCTATTCCTACTTTCCATATACATCCTTAACATGTTGCAACACTACTAGACTACCAAGCATTAGGCATTACTAGGATTACCAAGTGTAATGTATGCTTGAAGTGGTTGTACTTATGTTTGTTATTTAATCAATATTAATTACTTAATTAAAATTCATTAAAGTCAAGTGCATGAATAATAAATGTATAAAGGAAACATTAATCTATTTCAAGTGCAGCAATGTTTGATTAGAAGAGTTCATCTTTATTGCGATTCACGCTAAGGTACTTAGGTACATCAATGCTTGAATAAAGATTGATACACTTCTTTGACTCCTTCTGTGGGCACTCAGAAAATACTCCAAGTCTAGAGAAAACAAATTGCAAGAGCTTTGCTACAACTAATAGAATAATTTCATAATGCAATGGGTAGGTGCACATTTATAGGTGATGATAGGGTACCATGTTGATGGGTACCCGTCAATGTAGGAAATCCTACACTGATGGGATCCCATCGACAAGGTTGCATCAATGTAGCCCAATCATGCATGATTCATCAACTTCTTACTCCTACTATGAGCACTTAGAAAATATTCTAATTATAAATAAACAAAATGCAAGAGCTTCACTAGGATACTAAATAATTTATGTCATAAATATTTCTAGTTCATGCATTTATATATGTGATAGGGGACACTATGTTAATGCGTAGGCATCAATGGAGCAAACCATACATTGACAGGATTCATCAATGCAACACAACAATGACAACTCATCACATGGGTAATCACCCTTGTCTTTTTACAAGATTCAAAGTTTTTATAGTCAATGATCAGTAGTAGAATAGTTGGAGGGAATAAATTATCAATAGTTGATATTTTATGCATTAACCTCAATGGTTATGTTGTTGTTCTCACTATTTTATTTTATTTTTCATTTGAACTTTTGCTTTTATAGTCACTTTTGCCTTGAGTTATTCCATTATTGCTATTCAGTCCTACATTGTTTAAGGTGGGTTACATAAGTTTTACTTTCTTGTTAATTTTTTTAGTTTAAAGTTAAAGAAATAAATGATATATTAAATGAATAGTAAATGCTTACTAGACTAAGTTCAGTGACAACATCTTTCTTACTATTTGTTGAGCTTCATCTACTTTATCTATAATACCATCACAAATAATTTGTGTGGGGTTAAAACTCATAGGAATTCTAATTGTCATGGGACTAAATTTTTTTTTTAATCATGTCCCCATGCTAGCATCAGAAAGTTGATATCAGCAGTTATCCTCCAAACTATGAGTTGCATGTAAGTGCAAGGATAGCAAAACAAATAGAAATTTTAAAAAAGATACAAGAATATATAAAGAATCACAAATATGATAAAATAATGATAAAATAAAATTTTTAAGTTAACTATGATGTTTTAATTATGATTAAAATAATCACATGGTCAAAAGATCACTAAACATGGACCACCCTTTTTCACACCACCTTTGTTAATCAAAATTTTAAAATATAAACTTTATAAATCATAATTTTACCTATATATATATTGTAATTTATAATTAAGATTTCATTTCCAATCACCTCATAAGTAAAAGTAATTAATATAAGGACAAATTTCAACACAAGACTTATATACTAAAATTTATGAAGAGGACATGCTTCATTTATATCATAGATAGCAACAACTTTCAAATTTTTTCTTAGTTTCATTTTTCTACAAGATGGAAAGGGAATGGTGAAAATGGGTAAGAGAAACTCAAATAAATTAAGGAAAATTAGAAAAATGTATAAGAAGATTTTTTTTTTTTTCCTTTTTTGAATTTTGAGAAAATGGGTTAAAAAAAGGCATGGAGGCTAGGGTGAGGATTGATACCAAACCCCATCACACTTAAGAACTTGTTATACTACCAAAGAACATGGTTCTCTCTCTCTCTCTCTCTCTCTCTCTCTCTTTCTCTTAAGAAAACTTTGCTCATGGTGCACTTCACTTCTAAGATAGGAATTCCAACATAAGTCTAGTCAATTAGCTACACTAGCAAAGAACCTGGTCCTTAAGAAGCTTTTCCCATGGTGTAGTTCAACCCTCATGCATATGCCTTTAATTATAAGCTAAATAACATCATAGTAGGTCTCATGGATGGACAAGGGTTCTCAAGTGGAGAGAAACATACTTCACCTTATTGCTCATAGGATAGCCATGGATCATCACACTTGAAGGCTATGGCTTATGAGAGAGAAATGGAACTTCTTAAGGTCACCTAGTAATTATGGATAACCATTTTCCAACCTCACATGTGCCTAACATTCACATGACCATGATAATTAACATTCCAATATGGAAATGATCTTTCTAATCTTTGATAGAACTCTAAGCATTCATAAAGGACTATTAATAGCCTTTATGGTAAAAATATTTGCACTCTTAGGTACATTTGTCATCTACACTCCAATTATCTCAATAGTACACAAGCCCTCATCATTCAAGCTTAGTCACTTTTTCAGGATATAAATTCTTATTGTTTGCAAGAAGTCTCTTTGATAGATAGTTGGATTCTTAGTGGAGGAAAATATCTTAGCAAGATCTTTAACAAGGATATTTTTATAACCTTACTTCCGCAATACTTTAGAATCCATTATATTAAGGAAAAATAAAGGCTTAATAATTCAAACATTAAGTTATACTAGATCTTTAAAGGTCTTTGTAAATTCTTTATAATTCTAAACCATATCTTCATAGCATAATCTTTGGTTTAAACCAAGTTGCTTATCAAAACTAGACTTCATATGCTAATATATGCTATATGATTTTTTATCATGAAAAGAATAGACAATGCATTTGTCTTTCCAATATAATTTCATGCATACTATTTAGTTCTAATACAGTAAGTTACCATTCATTTTTTTCTCAACTTCTACATTGGATACTCTATTTCATTTCATTGTACACTGGTGTAGGGTTGTTACACCTTGATAAACCCCAATAGAATCCAATCCACAACTTCCAAGTAGATCTAGCTTAGAAAAACTATAGAACAATAAAATGGAGAAAATGTCCTTAAATTAAGATAATTCTAAAAATACATATAAAATACATCAAAGATGAGGAGCCAAGCTCAACTCACAACTCTCCCAAGAATCTTAGAGGCCATATTTGTCCTCTCTTAATCGTCAATTGCTCACAATGGAGCCCAAGTTCAAGACAAGACACTTATAAGAGATTCTCCTGATCTCTCTCAACTGCTCTCCCTTGGCTCTCACTGAACTTCGTTGCACAAGCTCTCTTCTTGCACAATCTATCCTTCCCCAACTCTCATAAGCTTTCTCTCCTGCTCATGGCTACGGTTATCTAGCCTTCAGCTTTTGCACTTTATCACTAATAATGGTGAACTAAAACATTTATAAGCAACTAGAAGATAAAAACCCTAGAAACCTTTCCTCAACTTAACTTGAGGTTTTCTATTTGTTTTCCAAGTCTTGTCACCTTCTTTATGGATATTTCCATCTTGCTTTGGCTATTTCCCAAATTGAAAATAGTGTTTTCAGAAGTTTCCCTATATGTTTGGGTCATCTCTACCTTCATCTGGATGTCCTCTATGAAAGCCTTGCTCATGCAACAGACATCTACTATTTTTGGTAGACGTATTCTATGGACATGAGACATCTTTACTTAAAGGGAGATGTCTCTAGAAACATGTCTATCTCTTTGGAGAGATTCCTATCCTGAAGGTGCCAAAAATAAAAATGCTACTTTTGATGCCAAGAGCCTCCAGATTCCTTCTAATAAGTCCCCATAGACCTTGAAACTTGCTAAACTCATCAAAGTGAGCCAAAAACACCTCCAAATATGTCAAAACATCCAAGAACCATCCCTAACAAAAATCAACACAAAAAGACACATAGTATGTAAGATAGAATAAGAGGATCAAAAGAGATGTCCCTACACCAACTCTACCACCCTTTAAAATGTCATGCTTTATGACCTTTCACAAGTTGGAAGGCACCATGCCCCCATGACTCAAGTCCATCACAACAATCATGACTTAATGCATTACAAACATGAGAATAAATATAATTGGAGGTTTTGGTTTTGAGCTTCCCTTGCGCATGGGGCCTTGTCCACATGTCCCATCATGCTTCCTGCATATTATCATCTTCTTAGAATGCTTCCTTTGCATTCCCATGATGACTCAAACTTGCAACAAATAAAGAATAAGAAAGAAAAAAGATTAGGCTTTCTTAATCCAACATCATCTCTTTGTTTTTTTTCGTCTTCTTCAACTTCTTCCTCTTAGTGTTTAGAAGACTACCACTTAGCTTCCTTTCAACACCACCATGTAGATTGCCTTCATGCCGTACTTCCATTTTATAGCAAAAGACAATCAAATCAATCATCACACTTCATAAATTTATCATTGCTATAATCAATAGCAAGCATCTCCAAATTTTGGAATATCATATCATTATCAAGGTCTTCACTTACATTAATAATGGCCTTCTCATAATGACTATTCAAATAGCCATCATCATTAAATAATATATTATTAATCTTCCTCTTATTAACAATGGTACCAAAATTCACAATATGACTCTCAATCTCATCACAATCACCCCAATGATCATCATGCTCATCATTACCATTGAATAAACCACTACCAAGCTAAAGTGTAAAACTATCATCCATTACACTAGCCTCCTCATAAGAGACATTACTACCCTCAACAAGGTAAAGGTCATCCTTACGTCTTCATAGGTTCTCCCATCCATCTTTGATTCAATTTGATCATAAACATGTGGTTATCCAATCTCATCAAAACTTGAAGGTTCAAGATCCCAAATAGTTGTTTCCAAGTCCAATGGCTTCTCCTATTCAAAGGAATCATCAACAAGCCCTTCATCCCACTTTGGAGGTACCAAATCAAAAGGTAAACTCTCCTTGATGGCTTTAACATTAGTTTCATCAAAAACATCATTAAAGTAATTATTCTTCCACGTACCTTGCCACAATGTGTAGAAACATTGCAACAAGAATGAGTATCATAATTTCTAGTGCTACCCTTGATCCTTCTTGAAAAATTCCCATGAGTTTTACCACTCGCTTGGCTTTGCTCCTTCACCTTCCATGCTTGATGAGGTAGGAACTCTTCTTGATTAGCAACATAAACCATCTTGGACTTTGAAGATCTCTTGGTCCCTTTTATGAAGCTCTTGTTCCCTTTCTTGAAACCCTTTAGTATTGAGCACTCCTTTGCTCAATAAGACATACCTGAGAACTTCTTTTCTCATAGATCTCTACTTCATTAGATCGTTTATCTTCCATTCCTTCCTAATTGCTAGAAGATATTCTATGATTTCTCCTCAAAATTTTTTCCATGTCAGTCTTGAATTTCTTCATATTCCTTTTTGAAGTTTCTACAAAATCTCAGTGCCTGTGGACCTTTACTTTGGGAAGAACTTCTCGCATTTTAGTCATGAAAGCTTTAAGGAAGTCCTTAAACTCTTGAAGCTCTTATCTAGGCTCTTGATATGTCTTCTTATTTGGATCCATACATAAAGCAATAAGAATGATACCCAAAATCAAATGTACAAATATCCACAACAATGGTCTTTTCAATCAAAGAAAATACCAAACTTTAACATAGATGTGTGGAAACCTCCAAACCTTTGCTTTGATACCAGCCTAGTGCAAGGGTGTTGCATCTTGATAAACCCCAATAGGACTCAATCTACAACTTCCAAATAGATCTATCTTAGAAAATAAGAATAACAAAATTAAGATAATTCTCAAAATACATATAAAATACATGAAATATGAGGAGCCAAGCTCAACTAGCAACCTACCAAGGATCTTAGAGGTCATATTTGTCCTTTCTTAATCCTCAATTGCTTACAATGGAGCCCAAGCTCAAGACAAGACACTTCTAAGATATTCTTCTAATCTCTCTCAAGTGCTCTCCCTTACCTCTCACTCAACTTCCTTGTACAAGCTCTCTTCTTGCATATGCTATCCTCCCCCAACTCTCACAAGCTTTCTCTACTGCTCATGGTTAGGGTTATTTGGCCTTCAGCATTTGTACTTTTTCACTAAGAATGATGAATTACATCAATATTTATAAGTAACCATAAGGTAAAAATCATAGAAACCTTTCCTCAACTTAACTTGAGACTATCTAGTTGTTTTTCAAGTCTTATCACCTTCTCCTTGGTTATTTCCATCTTGCTTTGGTTATTTTCCGAATTGAAATGAGTGTTTTCAGAAGTTTTCCCATGTGTCTGGGTTGTCTTTGACTTCATGTAGATGTCCTCTATGAAAGCCCTACTCACGAGAGAGACATCTACTATTTTTGGTAGACATATTTTATGGACTTTAGACGTCTTTACTTCAAGGGATACATCTTTGGAAAAATGTCTATCTCTTTAGAACAACGTCTATCCTTAAGATGCCAGAAATAAAAATGTTTCTTTTGATGCCAAAATCCTCCAGAGGTATCCCAACATGTCCCCATAGATCTTAGAAGCTCCTAAAGTCATAAAAGTGAGTTTAAAACACCTTCAAACATGCCAAAACATCCAAGAATCATTCCTAACAAAAATCAACACTAAAATACACATAGTATGTAGGGTAGAACAAGGGGTTCAAAAAAGGTGTCTCTACACTAGCTCTTCCACCCTAAAAAATCTCATGCTTCATGACCTTTCACAAGCTGGAAGGCATCATACCCCCATGACATAAGTCCATCACAACAATCATGACTCAATGCATTACAAACATGAGAATAAATATCATTGGAGGTTTTCATTTTGAGCTTCCCTTGCTCATGAGGGCTTATCCATATGCCCAACCATGCTTCCTTCATCTAATCATCTCCTTGGAATGCTTTCCTTCCATCCCCATGATGACTCAAACCTACAAGAAATAAAGAAAAAGAAGAAGAAAAAGGATTAGCCTTTCTTAATCTGACATCATTTGTTTGCTACTATTTCCTCTTCTTCACCTTGTTCTTCTTGGTACTTGGAAGACTACCACTTAGCTTCCTTTAATCACCACCAAGTAGATTACCTTCATGCTACACTTCCATTTTACAACAAAGACAATCAAATCCATCATCACACTTCACAAATTTATCATTGCTATAATCAACAACAAGCATTGCCAAATTCTAGAAAATCATATCATTATCAATATCTTCACTTACATCAATAATTACCATCTCAAAATGACTATTCAAATAGCCATCATCATTAAATAATTTACCATTTTTAGTCTTCCTCTTACTAACAATGGCACCAAAAGTCACAATATGACTCTCAATCTCATCACAATCATCACAATGATCATGATGATCATAATTACCATTGAACAAACCACTACCAAGATGAAATGAAAAGCTAGCATCCATTACACTAGCCTCATCATGATAGACATTACTACCATCAACAAGGTAAAGCTTATCCTTAATTACCTCATCATAGGTTCTCCCATCCATCTTTGGTTCAACTTGATCATCAACATGTGGTTGTCCAATTTCATCAAAGCTTGAATGTTCAAGATCCCAAATAGGAGTTCCCAATTACAATGGCTTCTCCAATTCAAAGGAATCATCAATAAGCTCTTCATCCCACTTTGGAGATACCAACTCAAAAGGTAAACTCTCCTCCATGGCTTTAACATCAGTTTCATCAAAAACATCAGTAAAGTAATTATTCTTCCACATACCTTGGCTAGAAGACTCACCTCTCCCCCATAAGATAGTCTCAACTTGAACTAGAATCTCTTTTCCCTTTCCACAAGGTGTAGAAAAATTGCAAAAAGAATGAGTATCATACCTTCTAGTGCTACCCTTGATCCTCCTTGAAGAAGTCCCATGATCTTTGCCACTCTCTTGGCATTGATCCTTCACCTTCCATGACTTACAAGGTAGGAACTCTCATTGATTAACAACACACACCATCTTTGACTTTGAAGATCTCTTGATCCCTTTTATGAAGCTCTTGGTTCCCTCCTTTGAAATCCTTGAGTATTGATCACTCCCAACATGTCCCCATAGACCTTGGAGCCTTCTAAACTCATCAAATGAGCCAAAAACACCCTCAAACATGCCAAAACATTCAGTAATCATCCCTAACAAAAATTAACACAAAAAGACACCTAGTATGTAGGGTAGAACAAGGGGATCAGAAAAGGTGTTCCTACACCATACACTCATAGCTTTTATTTCATAATTTTATTTAAAATAAAATATATTCTAAAATTTTAGATTCTAAATTTTTAAAATATATTTTATTTTAAATAAAGTTAGAGAAGAATAGTGATGGATAAATTAGAAGATGAGTGGATTACAATTTAGCTCTGTTGGATCCTCTCTACCCTCCCAATGAATAGATTACTGCCTATTGTCAGTAGGTATATAGTTCTTCTGCAAAAATCAAACTTTGTCAGCTATTCACAGATTTTGAAAACTCCAATTCCTATTTTAATCACTAAGGTCCCTGCACTAGTGACAAACATTCAAAACACTAAACACAACTACCATTAAAGTTACAAAACACTACACATGTTTACCATTAAAGTGGTCAGCTCCCTTATTCTGATAAATGACTGGTAAGAACAGTGAAGGTGTGTTTACCATAATGGCTTTCAGCTTCAGATTTGTAGGAAACAAATCTTGAACCGATTGTACGAAACAACACAGTAGATACAAATGACTCAATTTAGCGAGCTGGTGCACACTGCATAGACCCCCACGGCAAACAGCGATGGGATGCACCAAACACTACTCCTCACTACCTCGCAGCATTGTTTAATAAAAATTACAAATAAAAAATATCGTTGTAATAATTACACTGCAAATATGAGTTGCAGCTTAGTGGTGAAATAGGTTATCTAGCATAAAAAGGTTGATGGTTTATTCTCGATCCCCTTTTTAGTCTCTCCATTTATCAATGTAGAGATTTTCTCTCTTAATTTTCCTACCGTAGCGTTCTTACCAGAACAAACTGTTTTGCCCTTAACAAACCAGATTTTTCCTGTTTAAATTTCCATCTCATTGTTTTAGTGGACTTTTAAGCTTTTCTTTTTCACTCTATTTTCTTACTATAGCGTTATTAACAGAGTAGATTATTTTTTCTTCTTCGAATTCCCATGCCTATCATTCTTATTTAACCAAAATGTGTTTCCATGGAAAATTGTTAATGGTAACGTGATTAGCCCATAAGGTAAATGATTATGAAAAAAACATATATAAATTCAAATGAATGAAATGGAATTGATTGTTCTTTTCAATTTCTCCCTTGGTCATAGCTTCTGATGTGTAGCTATCTTTTCTGCTTTAGGGTCATATGATCTGGGATCCATTTGTGTTTTAAGGTCAAAAGTGTTTTTCCTCCTCTGCTTTAAGGTCTTATGATCTGGGAACCGGGGCCGGGTTCTGTTGGCATGGGTGGCGCAGATGGATGTGCTTTCGCATGTGGCCGTGGGTGGGTTCGTGAGCCACTGCGGGTGGAATTCTACGGTGGAGAGTATTGTTTGTGGTGTTCCGATTGTGGCTTGGCCCATATTTGCCGAGCAACATGTTAATGCTACCTTGATTAGTGATGTTTTACGGGTGGGAATCCGGGTTGGGATGAATGATAGCAATGGCGGGTTTGTGAATGCGGACGAGTTGCGGAGATGCATAGTGGAGTTGATGCAGGGGAAGGAAGGGAAGAAGGTGAAGGAAAGAGTGAAGGAGTTGCAGAAGGAGGCCTTACAAGCCTTGCAGAAAGGTGGTAGTTCCTGGAACGCTATGGCTGCTGCTGTGCATCACTGGAAATCAGCAGAACACTGTAACGGTAAAGATGCTTTCGGTGTTTTGAATGGTCAGTAATCAGGGAGGATCAGGGAGCGTAGTTATTAGAATCTACAAATTATGGTCAGTAATCAGGGTAAGCGAGGATGAGTCATTAGAAATTTAGAGTGGTAATGGGAGGTTTCAAAATCTGTGAAGGAGCACATCTGGGCGGCTTAATAATCACGTCAGAGACCAGGTTTGAACCGTTAATGGTTATACATTAAAAGAATTTGCTATTTGGAACACATATAGACTATGTGCCAGAGATTCGCGATTCAGATAATTTTTTACGAATTCTTCACGTTGGATTCGGGAGCACGTACAGAAGGGTATTAAATCCGCAATGGGTGCGTATTTCATAAGGTGCGTATTTCATAATTTCCAATGAAATTTTGTCTGGATCTGTGCATATACATAGAAATGGTCACCTTGTCTTGCCTTGCCTGGTATTCTTGCCTTGTTCTACCTGTCAGAATTGTGCATTAAAATCTTACGAATCTTCTCCTGTTCTGAATCTTACCAGAAACTTCATTTCATTGTTAAGTGGGCAGCAGGGAATCAAGATTCTTGGCATCGGCATGACACAGATCACACAAAACAAGTGAGTACAAATGAATAAACAAACACGCAAAAATCACAAAAGGGCCACTTTGGTAACCGAAGGCCGAAGGGCCAAGTTTGGGTCATACGGAAATCAAGTTTGGGACGGGGCGTGCCAAGAAAACATGCATTTGCATAGATTGGCCTTTTGGGAGCCTCCATGACTCACATTCACGCGTGTTTATTGGTCATTGCTGGTTTTTGCTCTTTTTCTGGTATCTTTGCTGACAAAAAGAAAAAGTAAAACAGGGTCATCATCATGGGCCATGGGTCATGAGTCATGAACTTGACTACGGATGGATGCTTGGTAAACTTTTTTTTAATGTGTTTGCTTATGAGCCAACGAAGCCCACCAGCACATAGCCAATGGCCATATGCAACCTCATGGCGCTCTGTTTTCACTTTCCCCTTCTTCATCATGACTAGTACTAATTCCCCGGTGTTTGAAAGGTTTTTGATCTTCGTAGGGAAGGTGAGTTATTGGGGTGTGCCTAGTTGAGTTAAGTTCTCTTTCCTTATAATGTGGTCATCTTCAACATGGCCCTACGGCACTACTCATAGGTCATTGTTGAACAAAAGTATTAGCAAATGTGATTTGTTATAAATTTGGTTGAGGCTTGACGCTTAATTTCATTCTTGGAAAGATTGGATTGAGTAAAAAAATAGGGTTTCATTTTATTGCTATCATTATGGTTGTTGCAAAAATTATATCTTTGGCAAATTATGGCTCTTGAGTAAGGAAATGGATTCAATGCCCTCTATACCTTTGCAAATTTTCTTGCTTCAGTTTAATGGTGATACATAAACCGTCCCCACTTTTTCTTGAGGCACACATACCCAAACACGTTCAAAATCATGAATCCTCGATTCCTCGCTTCCATGAATAGATAGATGTGACTTTAGAAAAGGTGGGCACCAGTTTGCACAAGGAAAGGGAAAGCAAAAATTTAAAATATATTTTTTAAAAGAAAAATATTACCATCCTTGCAAATTTTTATAATTTTCACATTAAGCATAGAGAACTTGGGAATTTTCCATAAGTTAAATATGTTTTTACATTTTATGTAATAGGTTAAGGGATTTGTGTTTACAATTCCAAAATTTTTCATGACTCTGCATTTGCTTCCTTGTCATATGTGAATCCTATGCTATGCCCATATGCATGATACTAATGCTATGTTTATCCTATGTTGTAGTATTGATCCTACAATGTTTTTAGGCATCATGCTAGCTGCCAAGCGTTATAGTATTACTTGTATAGAGTTTGAAAGCATTGTAATAGAAAGCACACATTGTAGAAGTCTAGCCACTTTATCTTACATAGACCCATGTAGACAAAGATAGTCAATATCAGACCAAATATATCCTAATATCTAAACACATTTATGGTAAAGCAAGAGTAGAACCTAAGACAATATTAACAAGACCATATACATAATGGAGTTATAACTTTATGATTCTCCTTATTTTATGTTTCTCTATTTCAATACTTTTCCTTTTTATTTATCAAAGCTAAAATAAACCCTAAGTTTTTAGTGTGCAAGACATTCAGGATACTCTAATGCATTACAATTTTGATGAAGTAGATTTGCATGAGTCCTTAATTTTCATCTATGTATGTATTCCCTTGCAAAAATGAGAGGGCCATTATCCAAACCCCTCCTTTCCACCTTTTAGCATAGTTGGTTATGGTTGATTTGACATTATAGGTCAATCATGCCCTTTGGCACATTGTGCTTTTTGGTTTGCCTTTTCTCCTAAAGATTCTTACCCTTTGGCACATGGCACCTTCAAAAGGAAAACATAACATATAAACATTACCATCATAAAATCAAAAAAAAAGAATATCACTCAAAACCTTAATGCTTATGGGATCTTAGGAAGATTGGCGGATGTGTGAAACCCTAACTTCTTTAAGCGACTATGTCTTTGACTTGAGAAACTAGCAACTTACTATCACTCTAAATAATGATCCCTAAACATTACCATCATAGTATTAACTAAAATCTAGTCATATATTTGTTCCATAAAATATGTATTGAATAATTCCTAATATTATTTTAAAATAAAGATTACATTATAAAGATATAGTTAAGAATAAGAAATTTTCCAAGGACCTATAAAAAATTAGTGCAATTTAATGTTTGAGTTATTAAGCCTTTGTTTTCTCATTAATATAATAGATTCTAGAGTGTTGTGAAAAAAGTCTAAAAACATCTTTATTAGAGAGTTTGTTAAGAGATTTTCCTCCATTAAGACTAAAATTTTACCAAATAGGTTGCTTACAAAGCATAAGAATATGTCCCTTGAGAAAATGACTAAGCATGAGTGATGGGAGCTTGTGCATTATTGAAAGAACTAGGGTATAGATTACTATTGTGCCTAGCTGTGAAAATATTTTTTCCTTGAAAGCTATTAATAGTCCTTTTGTAACTGTTTAGAGTTTCATCAAAGATTAGAAGGATCATTTTCTATGCTAGAATTGAAGGAAATCTAAAACAAATAAGTTTCAACAAAATGTTGTTAAATTTTCCAAATATGAATAGGAGTAGAAGATTGAATTATTCTAATATGATATCCAACCAATCTAGCACTCTCCAATTTGCATATTAGCAAGTAGTAGTCTATTGAATTTTATGACAAAATAGCCATTACTAGAGTTCATTTCCATGTTGTAGATGCTTAATCAAGCTGATGACAAAGGCTTTAGTAGAAAGGATAGGATTTCTCAACCCTAAATCACCTTTTAACTTAGGTATCTAAATAATTTTCCAATTTATGTTAGGTGTTGGTTATTAGGAGTTGTAGGAAAAGGCGAGTATACAATTTTGGTTAATTTTTTTTACTTTATTTGGAGTGTTGCATTTTAATTTTATAGTACATTAAGGAGTTGTAGGAAAAGGCAAGTGAGTATACAATTTTTGTTAATTTTTTTTTTTTTTATTTGGAGTGTTCCATTTTAATTTCACAGCACATTAACCGATGCCCTCCAATTGTATACATGTATAATTGTATATAAAATAATCCTCTTGTCGTCAGCTTTGCCCTCCAAATAAATGTCCAGGAATCTCGATAAAATATGTTTTGTCACGTAGTGAAGTTTTTTCTGGGAAACGTCGGCTGCTAGGCTGTTTCCCACTACACCACCTGTAACGCGGAATTGCATTTTTATTTTTGTAATAATGTGCGATGAGGGTCAAAAGAAAGTTCCAACGAAAGTCTGAAGAAAATTTCCTTGAACTACTTTTCCGTCCGATTTCTCCTGTTGTGATTCCTCAGACAGAAATTTTATGTCAGTAAAAACAGTTCGACAGAAATTTTATATCAGTAAAAACAGTTCGATGTATCGTCATTGGTTGTTCGATTAACTGCATTTTTATTTTTGTGATAATGTGCTATGAGGTTCAAAAGAAAGTTCCTGCTGCTTACCAATGAAACTCCGAAGAAAATTTGCTCGAACTACTTTTCCATTTCCGTCCGATTTCTCCTGTTGTGCTTCCTGAGACAGAAATTTTATCAGTGGAACTGTTCTTATGAATTCTGTGCAAACCATTCATTCAGGTTTCTTTATATCCGTCTTTGGTGCTGTGACGGCAATGAAAGGATTCAAGTATTGTGGAAGGCAAGAGAGAGCGTTGAAGAGAAGGTGAGGAGCCAAAGATGGAACCCCGTCCTGCAAAATTGGGGCGGCATGTGCAGCAGAAGCCTGAAGGGCCTATCTGAAAGTCAGATGCAGGTATCGGGTCATTATCAAATTGGGAAGGGAATAGCAGCAACAACAAGAAGAAGTTTGGATGTTTTCCTCACTCACAGAGGCCATGATACAATGCGTAACTTGACTTATTACATGTATGAACTATTAACGGCGCAGAGGACTTAAGGTATGTCTGGGCAAAGCAGAATTGCAGAGTGAGGAGAGGTTTTCAGAGGCAATGGAGGAAGCCATCTCATGTTCCAAAGTGCATGTATGCATACTCTCAAGTGAATATGGAGAGTGTGCGTGGTGTCTCAAAGCATTAGAGATGATGCTAGACAAGCACGAGATGCATAAATCCATGTTGATTCCTGTTTTCTATGATGTCGACCCCTCGGAAGTTCAACATTTGAAAGGGGCTTTCAGACAGACAAAGGCAGACACTCCAAGGAAGTCATCGACAAATGGAGAGGCGCTCTGTGCAACATTGCGACATAAGCGGATACCAGGGAAAATGGTAAGAAATATTGTTAACACATGGTTCCTTGTTTGTTAGGATATGTTTGCGCTCTGTGCAACATTGCGGACATAAGCGGATACCATGTTTGTTAGGATATGTTTGCGCTCTGTGCAACATTGGGGAACATTGCGGACATAAGCGGATACCTTGTTTGTTAGGATATGTTTGCGCTCTGTGCAACATTGCGGACATAAGCGGATATCAGGGAAAATGGTAAGTGATATTGTTAGCACATGCTTCCTTGTTTGTTAGGATATGTTTGCCCTTAGTTTTGGAGCATAATGAAAGCTGATTTTTAAATATTCATGCCAAACAGAGTAGGTCCAAATATGACTCCAAATTTAGGTTAGGTTAGGTATTAATGCTTGTTTTTCAAGGCTGGTGTTTATGGTTTAATCACAGTAAATTCTAATAGCATTTCATAACTGCAGTGAATCAAAACATATACTCCACTAAAGTTTTAAAGTAATTTTCCTTCTTAATCCTTATTATGTACCTAAATTCTGTCATAATACTTGGTAGCAGTTACAGAACTTCTTACTCCACTAAAGTTTTAATTTAGGTTTTTCTCCTTTACTTGCAGTCTGCAGCCAACATATAGAGCGTCATACAACATTTTTCCTGTTTATCCATACAGATTACAATATGCTATTCTCAAATAATTATATCGTGACAGTTAGAAAATCTCTTTGTTCTAACCCTTTTCTTTTTACCTTGCATGACCATGGTCAATACAATATGTAAGCTTCTAGGTGTTGGAGCACTTCCTACTTCAGTAAGGGTAGTTGGAAGACGAAAGCAGTTAAGCAGCATCATCGATGATATAACCACATTGTAGAAAAGATAATGGCCGAGCCGAAATTGAAGTTGATGCAGCAGACCCTTGGCCAATTAAATTACAAATTAAAAAAGGTTAAGAAAGTTTGATTGCCAGTTCACGGCCAATGCCAACCCCCAACCGGCAGCCCAGGGCATGTTCGGGTAATAAATTGCTTCAGTTTTGGCTTTCCTATATTTTCCTCCAAATGTCTTGATTCAATAAGGTGAGATTCAGGTTTAAAGGCAAGCATTTATTTACTCTGTAATCTTGGTTTTAACCTTTTACAAAAGCCCCAGACTTTACAATCACCGGATCATTTATAAAAAGGAAACAGAAACCAGCGCAACGTCCAATGTTTCAAGGGAAATATCTTCTTCATCAGGGATGAATGGACATGGATCAGTCAAACGAGAATAGATATCTTCACATGCATGTTTGAATCTATTTGCATATAATTTTAGGGAAAACACTCTTCTCTCATTCCAATGTTACATGTATCTGCCAGTTTCAAACTTGCAATCAAAAATTACAAGCCAACAAATTTAGTGTCCTAAGACAAGCAAGCAAATGTAAGAAACAGAGAATATGACATTTAGGTATCCACATTCCAATTTTAGAAGTGTCCTAAGACAAGCAAGCAAATGTAAGAAACAGAGAATATGACATTTAGGTATCCACATTCCAATTTTAGACATTTTTGGCATTAGAACTGAACGTCGGCGCAAGCGATGGAAAGCTAAATTTTATTCGTTGATCTTTTATTCAAGAAAAGCAAATATAAATCTCTTGGAAGTTATTTGCTTCAGCTATTATGACAATACTTATAATGAGATGTGAAATATTTCACCTGCATCTCAGACGACGGCTTTGTTTTCAGACGAAAGCAATACATCAACGGCTTTGTTGGTGAACTGCAGCTGTTGAAAACCGAATCGAGAAACATACAGAAAATGATAACTAATTAACCATGCTCAAATCGCAACGAGAGCAAATAAACTATTAAAAAAAAACACTGACAGAGTGCAGCTCATTTTTTCAATCAACCGAGAAACGAGATCAGGATTTTGAGAATCCAAATCGATAGAAAACACATTATTGTGTGCGCGTCACGAGGGTTTTTATGACTTCCACAATGAAAATTCAACAAATAAATGATGCGCGAACTTAATCATACAAAAAATCTCATGCAGGAAAGTTGCAAGAATTCTTACAGAAGCAAAACCAGAGTGCGTCGAAACAGACGGTACATGATAAATCCTTTTTAACTTCCTTGTGGTTCTCCATTTCTGACCATCTCCAGATTGGGGTTTCAAAAGTTCTAACCGAAAACCTGAAAATCCCGATTTTGAGAATGAAAAACATAAACCCATCCAATACATGTGTGAAATTTCCCAGTATGTTTACGTGTTCGTGGTCCCACCGCTGCTTACTAGGGGCAATATATAAAAACGATTTCAAGGTGAGTAGAATAGTGTTCGGCCTTTGTAATAATAAGCGAAAAATTCTTCTTTTCGGGGTCCGACACCCCCCAATAATAAGCGAAAAATTGAATCTTTCTTTTACATATTTCAGTCACTTATATCAAAATACACTATGCATGTCATTTGAGAATGCCTTTTTCCAAAACATAGATCCTTGACTGTAAGTTTTGTTTTTCCCCAACTAAAAGCGCTATCACTATTGCATGTAATTCATTTTTGCCAAATGTTTTTTTTATTTTTCTTTTTAAATTCAAATTGAAACTCAACATGGGGTGCTAATATTTGGTTTTCAACCTAATACATGGGATACCAATCTTATGATTGCACTAATTGAGCTAGGTGTAGCTTTTTGATTGGTTAGACTTAGTTAAGGAAAATAAATAGGTATGGATACAACTTTAAGAGTTAGTCATTAATGTAATGGCTTCTTAGGTTATAATGCTTATATCTAAGATATAACATTATAACTTAATATTGCCCATCAAAATTGAACCCATAACTTGGAGTTTTCAAATTTAGAAGTCTTACCACTAAGTTAACTCCTCATTGGTTTTAAGCATTAATAAAATATAAGATATAAATTGTAGTTACTATATGGTATATTTTAATATCTTGAAACTATGATTACATGCTTCTCATAGGGGTTGTGCTATTACCCCATGTTTTCTTGTCTTAAGAAAATTACATATTTCTTAAGCATATAGCCTACTACATTTTTCCTTTTTTTTTCTGTTTCCTTTACACAAATGTTAATTCTAAAAGGCATAACATAGGTAATAGTGAGCCTTAATTTCAAGAAATGAAAATACTTAAAAATGAAAATGGTAATCAATACAATGACCCATAATATTGTTGGTAGCATATTAGCATTTTCACATTACAAATTACAAGTGGAAGGCTTGAGATTTATTTCCATAAACTTTGGTTTAGTAGTGATGATAGCAAATAAGGTATCACTCACAACTTAAGACTATAAGAATTGCATCCTATAAATTCTAGGATTCCATTCTTTTGTAAAAGAAAAATTAANATTGCAATGAGTAGCTGATTCCTTGACTAGCCGTACACATTCGTAAATGCTCGTAATCAAGTCGTACTCATGCCGTGCTAACAACAGGTAATAAATAACATGTAAGAAATAGCATATAATAAAACCTATCCATGTACTGCAAGGTTTATCCACAAAGCTCGTCTTTATTGCTGTACACAACTTACGTTTAGGTACAAAGCTGCTCGAATAAAGATCTATTCACTTGGGGACTCCTACTGCAGGCACATGGAAAATAATCTGTCTCTGGGGTGATCAATCCACCAGAGCTTTGCTACTTTAAGCCTAGGATTATCAATAAGGGGAGTGCTACCTCTTATTTATAGATATGGCGGTGGACTACGATATTGCGTACACAATATCGTAGGGGACGACGCGATATCGTGTACGCGATATCGCGGCTCATGCAATATCACGTCCCATTAGTCAGGAATTTGATTATTCAAAAAGAGCCCATAGACTCCATGTTAAAGTTCACCTTAATAAAGGTTTAACAATGAACTATTTACTATAGTTTATAATTCTTTTGAGGTGTTAGAAGAATAGTTTAGTCATCATATATTCCTTGTTGAGCATGGTGAACATTTTTTTCAAATGTTTACAATTATTCAATGGTACTGTTTGGATGTACATGTTAAACTAGTTTAGGATCCTATTTAGAAATTATAAAGGGCGAGTTTCAAAATAATGATAAGTGATGAAAAATTTTAATCAAAATTGTTTAATGGAATCAATGTTGAGCTAAACTTCATTATTTGAAGTCAAAAAATCAAATGCATATTAACTCATCATTTCTTAGTAAAATATTTTAAGAAGAAGTTCATATCTACCAACATAAAGTGTTCATGAAACAATGAGAGGAAAACAAAGTATGTGATGAGTGGCGAGGTACCCCTACACTCAACCATACGAAAATGAGCGTAACACGCACGATTTGGTCGAACTCTGCAAACTAAGTGCCTACACGCCTCATGGAACACTTAAGGTTAATTATTCGTTGTCTTCCTAGACTTGTATTTGTCATGATGTATGGTTAAGTAAGTATAAGGTATATGATTTTTATAGTCTTTTTATGTTTTATCTCTTATGCTATTGAGGTGAAGGGTTGAGAGACTAATCGACTAACTCTAACTAACGAACTAAGTCTAAATTAACCTAGGATCAGCATTTGTTTCCGCTTACCATTCACACCCTAAACCAATGCAACAGTGGTTACCAAATGCTAATCGTTGCTAGGATCACCATGTGTAACGCATGTGCTCGAAGTGGTGGTACTGAGGCACTTAACTAGGAGAGAAGGGTTGAGAGAGAAAGTAGTAAATAACTAATAAAACATGTAAATAATAGATAATAAATAACAATAAATAAAATCCTAATTAGCCTACTGTAAGGTTTATCAAAGAAGCTCATCTTTATTGCTGTACACAAACTTGTGTTCAGGTACAATGTTTACTTGAATAAAGATCTGTTCACTTTAGGACTCCTACTACGGGCACATGGAAAATATTCTATCTCTGGAGTGATCAATCTACTAGAATTTCCCTACTGTCTAGCCTAGGATGATGAAACAAGGGAGAGTTGCCTATTATTTATAGATATGATGGCATGATATCGTGGTGGAGGATGCGATATCGCAACTGCCGCAATATCGCGTACGTGATATCGCGGTCGATGCGATATCGCGTCCCATCATACCCCCATGACTAAATGAAAACTCGTCCTTGAGTTCTTTACAATAATATCGGGAAGGTATGGGATTATTGACTCAAATGGAACTAATGGGATGACATGTGAATAGATCATCAGTACAAGACACAACAAAACTGGTGTTCATGACAACAAGAGTGAACACCTTATTACATTGACATCAGGCCTCATTTGGCAGCTGAGAAAGAGAGAGAGAGAGAAAGAATTGTTGCTGGTGCCAAGGCCAAGATTGCACCTTTCATTGTCCATCCATAAGCACGCCATCGATCTTGCTCCTTGCATAGCTGTTTCAGCGCTACTCCACTCTAAGTGTTCCTTCAGGATCCCCTCCGTTGTTATATGATTGCCATCTGCACACACAACACAATCTTATATTAGCAAGGGTAAATAAATTCCAATGTAGTTGATACCTTGCTTCGGTGAAAGTCCATTGGCTAGGTTGTGGTATGGCTGATTGTGGATCTGGAGATATATTAAGGGTGACTACTAAAGGTGTAGGGGTTAGGAAAAAATTGAAAAAATAGGGGCTAGGAGAAAATCGAAAAAAACGGGCCACGTACCCCCATGACTAATCATGAACCTCCAGTAGCATTAGAATGGAGAAAGAAAAGGAATAAGAAAGATAGATAAAAGGGACAACTATGAAATCGATGAAATGGATGTCAAAATGGAAATGAACAAAATAAAATAGATTGCAAAAAATGTTAGGGAAAAGAATTTAACTAGTGCCCCAAATAGGAATGTTAGTGGGTCCTCCCCAAAGCAGGCTCATGCCCTTAATGCCCTAACAAACCCGCATTCAAAGAGTTTGTAGGCTCTAGGAATGTCATTTGGAACAAGAGTTAAAGTCCTAACTGCAAGAATTTACCAAAAAGAAAACAATGCGTCAACCAAAATATACACTAATGATACAACCAGCAATGAGGTGAACAATGGAGAGAAGGGTGGAGAGAAGAGAATGGAATGGAATCCCAAGAACAATGTGGTGTACAGCCGCTTGTGTGTTTCATGATTAATGTGACTTAGCAAATCTCATACCAACTCCATCCTCAAACCAACCACATCCAGTGACTTCGCATCAGTGCATTCGGCTAATCCATCCCCTTGAATAACAAGAATGCTTCCCCCAAAAGCCACCACTATTCTGACGAAACGAATGAGGAGAGAATGGGAAGCGAGAAGAGCCTTAGTTAGAGGAAAAATTTTTAGTTCCATAACCAGTGCTTGTAGCCCAAGGAATTATTCCATCTAAGGGGTGTGCTTTGAATTCTCACTTTTCTCTCTTTATATATGTGTGTGTGTGTGTGTGAACCACACCATGCAAAGACTTATTATTTTTATTGTCTCAGCTTTCGATAATTGGGTAATATCTGAACGGTAAGAAAACTCGAGAAGAAAACATCCAAGCACCTAAGAAAATGGCCAACACAAAGGCATCAAGTTCCCTTGAAGTGACACCCTTTTCAAACCTTGAGTCCTTCCTTAGTTTGAGAAGTGCCTAGTCACTGGTTTGTTAAAGTTCTTATTAGAAAGGGACTGTACATTTCCAAGCCAAGAGAGACCATAGAACTTGTGGATGGATGGATGAAGTCGACTCATTGCTTGCCATATCAAAAGAAACATGCCTTAGTATCAACATCATAACATAAAGGTAAAAACCAAACATTAGCAATCAATGAAAAATAATTCATACCATTGAGAAGAACACTTATTGGATGACAAACTTACAAGGTGGATCACACACGCACACATAAAAAATGAAAAAGTATAACGATGTTGTAAAACAAAACAAGAAAAGTTAAAGAAATTTGGAAAACAAAAACAAGAAAAGTTAAAGAAATTTGTAAAGAAAAAATGTGTAAGACAAAAACGTGTAAAACAAAAACGTGTAAAACAAAAACTTGTAAAACAAAAACGGGGAAAACAAAAATGTGTAAAACAAAAAATAAAAAGAACTGAGGGCCTCCAATGATCAGCATAGGTGGCCATCTCCCCCATGACTGAATGGAAAGGGAGAGATCCAAAATAATGGGCACTTATTTAAATTTCTTAAAAGTGTCCAACTTCTCCCAATTGATGTTCTTAGATTAAGGGGTGGAAGTTGGCGACGCTCATATTCCAATGTGTCTATGCCTTCGTTGTTGGTATGAGTTATACCCCCAATTCGTTTCGTGCATATTGGGTTGCTCTTTCTAGTAGCTATCAACCACGGGGTGTCTACTATTGGTGTGCATGCTACATACAAGCACCTTTGAATTTGTCTTTCGTGGGCACACCTATTACATTGAAGAGATGCCGAAAATTCTTCTTCTCTATCTTTCCATATATATTTACCTTAGATATCTCCAAGGAAAGATCGCGGATCCTAAGGCATGCATCTATTGTGCTTAGCTATGCCCTTCCCATTATAATTGGGAAGTCCCCTTCGTTATTGTTGACTTTGATCACCAGAAAATCAGCTTGGTAGGACCAACCACACATAGTGGTAACTATGTCTTCCACCAATCCCAAGGGAATGGTGATGGACTGGTCTGCCAGCTCCAGTTGAATGTTGCTCTTCTTAAGTTGGGGCAGGTTCTAGGCTTGATACATTTCTCGTGATATTAAATTGACTCCAAAACCTGAGTCAAGAAGAGCCTTATGTGGTTTGTTTCTAAAAATTTGTAAATAGATGAAGGGGCTTCCAAGATTAAAGAGTTTCCTGGAAAGGTGGCCTACCTTAATCCAGTCGGTTATGGTATGCGTTACATAACCGTATGTGTGAAGCTCTGATATTGGACTGAAGTGTGCTCCGAAGTTTTAGATGGTGGAGGAGTGTACATAGACTCAACCGCTTGTTATTGTGAGAGCTTTTTTGGGCTTGGTTCTGAAGAAAGGTCTTCTCTTTTTACGGTTGTCAGAACCAGCATTGGGTTGAATGGTTACGGCTCTCTGTAACATAACATTGTTATGGTTGAGTGGGGAGTTCCCCTTGCATTGTTGGAGCAGGAGGTTTTATGGGAACTACCAGTGGAAGAGGTGCAGATGGAGTTGGAGGATGGTAAGTATGTGGGGTGCCACTCGGAGGAGAAGGAGTCCTCCTAAAGTACTCCCAAACTTGGTAGTGACGTTGGGGAATTGTGTGATCCATAAAGTCACTTGGAGAAATCGGCTGCTACACATAATAGCCGTAAGGATCAGGTTTCCAGTAAGGGTACTGTTGTGTCGGTGGTGGCATCCCCCATGACTGTGGGTATTGCCACTACTGGTGTTGTCCAATGGGTTGTGGGGGAGTTCCACTTGCATAGTATGTCAATGGTTGGTGGAACTTGTTGGCACATTTGGCCATTTCATGGAACAGTTGGACTATCATATCTAAAATTGGAATAACTAGTGTTTAAGAATTTGAAAGTAAAACATATAGCTTAAAAGTTGGTTGAAGAATGTTTGGGAGTTATTCTCTACTAAATAAAATGCTGTTGAGGCCTTATTGGGATATGAAAATAAAGTGCCAAATTATCTCTTTAGCAAACAAAAGTTATATTATTCACATTATTCACCCGAGCGAGCAGGAAGAAAGCAACTGATTTCTTTGTGTAAGATTGAGGGGTTTGAGTAATACGGTAGTAAAATGCAGGATGAATTCATTCATAGAACAGGTGATTTCAGAGCAAATGGACCTAACTTGAATTTAGAGCAGAAAGAAATGATTGGCAATAAAATACTTAGCGTTGCTGAGTCTCGGAATAAGACTAATACGGAAAATGGTAGTTCTGCCACTGACCATTCTAATTCCGTTTCTAATTCCGTCCGACTTCACCAGCAAACTGCATAAAAATGAAAGCAAAATCCAATGTTGTTTCTCAATATATTTCAAGAACACAGATTTCAAGAATGCAGTAATGGTAGCGGTTTTAATTCACACCAGGAAATCGTCATGGGAGTGCATTAAACCCATTCTAAAGCCGAAGTTTCTTGCTGAAATTTATTTTTGACGGCAGACAGACTACAATCAGTATCACAAAAAATTTGTATTCCGGAAATCCGTAGAGAAGGGCATGTGTATGGTTTTGAGGTGCTTCCGTCAGAGCTGCTGTTTGTAAATTTGGGGTTGCGGTGGCCAAAACAATGAAGAACATTAGTCGTAGCCAAAACCAGTATTTCCTTCTGCCTGAAACCAGAATCACACTCTTGTCTTTATGCAACAATTTACGGCAATAAGACTGTTCTATTGGTGCACTGAGCGGGTGGGTTAAACCGATGCATTTACAAGAGACACGTGCACAATGCACGGGGCCACATATATGGCATAATGGCCAATGGTGGATGCATCGGTTTCTTCTTCATTTGTGGCCCTTTCAAGCAGCACAACTTCTACCGCATGGAGGCACCCACATGGATCTTGGATCTACACGCAGGAGCCAATTTGATGAGGCCAATGCACACTGTCCCGGAAATGATGAATCTCTGCACCTTGTTTTTTTCAAAATGGCGATCATGAGCATCAGTAACCTCCAAAAAGGCTCGTGTTATCGATCTGTTCTTGTCTGCTGCTTTCCTGGATATTTTCGTAACAGACATATTTTCTATAGGGCAAGCAAGAAATTCATATTCGAGTTACAGAAAAAAAAGGAGAGAGGCTAGGGCCAGTGTTGTATGTTAAACTCCGGCAGCGTGGCTGTGTCCAACAATCCACAATTGCAGGAGTTAGCACTAGAATGGCGGGTTAGAGTACGTGGCAGTTTTTACCAATTTTGTGCAAAGATAAGAAAAAAAATGAACCAGTCGATTACCAGGGAAGACGAAGAAGATTATTTTTAGCCATTAACTCTGCCTCTTTCACTCACATTTGCACCAAGGTTTATGTAAAATTATCTTATTACTACCACTCGTGTATAACTTTAGGAAAGCATCGGTGGTTTAAATATCACACAAATTAATCAATATATATATATATATATATATTATAACCATTAAAATACCTATAGTGTGAAGCCTTGGTTTAAAAACTCACCTTTAATTTAATTATTATTCCAAGACTTAGAAATTTTTTTAATTATATATATAGGTTACTATTCATAAAAATATTTGCAATATTGATGTTAAAATATTTAAAATAATTATGATATTTATAATCTCACATTACATTTAATGTTAGCAATTTCTCCTAATTTTATGTATAACTTCCTAACTTCCTAACTACATAACTTCCTCCTCCTAACTAAATGGGTAAGTTGTAACCTCCTTACTTGGGAGAAAAGTTAGCTAGGATATTTTGGCATGTAACTACCTTGCAAACTTTATAAAAAGGCTTCATGGGTAAAGAAAAAAGAAGAGGAGAGGACTCTTGGAAAGTCTCATACATCACACTTTTGGAGATCACACTTTTGAAGGCTACTAGTTAGCACTTCGGCTCTCACTTGAAGACACACTTTAGGTCTTGAGAAGAGCATTGTAAAGAAGATTACTTGTAAGATGGCTTGCTAAAGAAAATATTTCAGCCTCTTTTTCATAGTCCTGTGAGTTATGTTTTATTTTTGTTTTGTTTAAATTTTTTAGCTAGTGGTTTAGATAGTATCATCCTTGGCAAGTAATTTTGGGATTTTTAGATTGCTCTTACTGTTCTTGTTGCCCGATAGAAATTTCTATTAAAATTTTTCCATAGAAGCGCTTGTGTTTAAAAGCCTTAAGAGCATTTTAGTAGTAAATTTTGTTATTGTGCAACGTGTGGGAACTGCTATTGGGATTGTTGTAAGAGAGCCTCTGCTTGTAGTCATGCCATTAAACAATTCAGTAGTCAAGAGGGTTCAGAAAATCTTTGGTATTTTGATGGGACCAGAATAGCTTCTTTTTATCTTTAAAGTGAATTCCCGTGGTATTTCAATCAGAAATTGTCAAGTCTTTTAAAGGTTCTGTTTGAATGCAATCGTTGACATCTATTATCTAGTCAAAATGGAGTCTCGTACGTGGTAGTTTACGCAGCAATTTTTGGTAGCATAGTAGGATTGTCTTGAAGATATTGCTTGTTTGAGCCTTGGAAGTTTGAACAATTCGTAGATATTGAATTTGGGATAGCTTTATTGCGAAGTGTTTACTCGTGTCATTTTACCTTGTTTAAATATTTGAGGTCTACACAAATCTGCTTTCCTTTCTTTTCTGTTTATTTCCATCGAATCTTACTCTATTTCTAGTTTTCTTGTGGAACTATCTCTTTCTCTGGGGAAAATTAGGAGTAGATTTGCAGATTTGTGCTCAAATGTTTTCACAAAATTTTATTTGTTACAATTAGGTATTATAAGGACCACATAGACTAGGCAGTTGAATAAAATAGGAAACTTTCAACAACTCACAGTACTTGGCAAAGTTGGCTGAATCTCTTTAAAGTAAGTCATTTGTAGTTTACTCACAATGCAATCATTACATTTCACACAACCGCACACCGTAATAGCACGTACACATACTCACATTAACTACTGAGTTTATTTGGAGGTATTTGGGCCTTGGTGTTGCCAGAGATCAGCAGGCACCTAAATCCTGTTTGAGGACACTCATTGGTGGTCACGTCCCAAACGGTCACCAACAAAATTATCTTGGGTTACCTTGAGGATAAGGTAACCTACAGGGTGTCTACCATCTTTTGAGTCTTAAGTTGAGTGCATACACCCCAGACTCTTATAGATGTGAGATGATTGGACAACATCCCTTAGGATGGTCATAGTGGCAGATCTCACATCCACCGTCATCGTCTGTGTCTGAATCCACAGCCTCATTGGAGATAGTAATTTTTCCCTTACCCCTGTTATGTGCAGGGCCTAAATCTCACCACTTTGTCTTGTTCTTGTCACTACTTCATTCCTCCTTAGACTCTTCTACGATTTTCAAGAGAGTTTCAAGTCTGGAGTCTAAGGAATCTCATAATTGATTTACCTTAGTCAATACTTCGATTGTTAGTTTTTGAATCGACAAGGTTTTTCTGTTCACCAACTCTTTGAGTGGTGACTCATCCTCTTCATCACAAAATCTCACTCCCTTCTTTTGAAGAGAGGGATCACGGTTGTATTCTTCCACACTTTCCCTTTCTCGTAGCTCACCTTCTTCTTTGGCTACTTGCTCCAAAAAGCAATGTATCTCATGGGCTCTAAGTTCTAATAATCTCCCTTGGGCATAAGTCCCAAGGGTTTTCCTAGTCTCATGCCTTAGCCCATCTACGATGTGGCTGAGTTGATCCCATTGTGCTTAACCATGGTCAGGGCAACGATGTAACAATGCATAGTAGCGGCCCATGGTAGCATCCAAGGGTTCATGAGTACCTTGCTTCCATCCTTGGATCTTCTTAAGAAAATTAGACACTATAGAGGACATTTGATATTTATCATTGAAGAGTTCTAACATTGTACTCCACCTCCTAATGGTTTCTGGTTCTAAGGATTGGTACCACCTCTCTGCTTCCTTGGTGAGTGTCCTGGAAAACAACTTGAGTTTCTGCCACTCGCTCTCTATATTTTGCAAGGTTTAGGCATCGTGGAATACCTATAAATGATGTTGCAGATTAGTGTTGTATCCCCCTTCGAAGCATGGAATGTTGTTCATTTCTAAGCGCTTGATTCGACTATCTTTTAAATGCTTTGTTGGTATTCTCACTACCTCTGTTATATCTAGCATGCTTCGGGTGGCAAGTAGGGGTTCATCATGATCATCTCTTTCATGACACCTGTGATGTTTGCGTTGTTCCCTACTTTTCCTTTGTTCATGCCCTTGTCCTCTCTCTCGACTCTCTTTTCGAGGTCTCTCATTTTGCCTACCTCTATCCTCATCATTGTGCTCATGATGGCTATGCCCAGATGTGGAAGAAGAGGGTGAGTGATGTGAAGAAGGGGAAGAAGAAGAAGAATCATCTCTATGATGATGTTTCCTACCTTCTCTTCTATGGCTTCAACCCCGATCATGATGATGATCTGAGTGCCCATCCTTGTCATGTATTTTTGTTCCCTCATTGAATAGTTGGCGTTCATGGGGGTCAGAACTAGGGTTGTGTATCGTTGATTGTAGGTTCTAATACCCCACCTCCTCATTATCATTAGAAGGGGGAACATCTTTCGATAGAGGACCTATTATAAGTGGTTCACCATCTCCCATTTCACTTAGGATGTGCGGGACCTCCTTGCCCTTCAACAGTGTATGTTGGCTCTCCTTCCTTAAGTCCCTCATACGTTGTGCTTCTATGGGATGATAATCCCTTGTATCAAAGTTTCCTATAACGTATTCAACATAGAACTGTGTCATGTCAATTTATGCCAAAGCACGGAGGAGCATGTTGGAAACTGATCGATCTGAAGGTAACATTATGTTAGCTTGAAAATCTCTCCATCGTAGCTAATCGTCTTGATATAGGATAAAGGTAAATTTTGGTATGTACTCATCAGGATGAGTATATACCACTCAGTATTGTTGAGGAACTGGCAGATTTAGGTTATGCATTTTAGATTGCTGACTGTTCTTTGTATGATCCCTAGGTGATGTGTTGCTCTTATGAGAAGAAGAAGAAGACATTGTGTGTTATCGGTGTGCAATTTAACCATTATAAAATTTTTCTTAGTTAACTTGAAGGTTTATTTAAGCTCCCAATGATGTGAGTGATTTCCTATGTTCTACTTAGCGCACAAACACTTAGTCCCTGGAAACGGCACCTATGAGGAGTGGCGAGGTACCCCTACACTCAACCATACGAATACGAGCATAACACATGCGATCCGATCGAACTCCACAGACTAAGTGCCTACACATCTCATGGAACATTTAAGGTTAATTATTCGTTGTCTTCCCAGACTTACTTGTATTTGTCACGGTGTATGGTTAAGTAAGTTTGAGGTATATGATTTTTATAGTCTTTTTATGTTTTATCTCCTATGCTATTGAGGTAAAGGATTGAGAGACTAATCAACTAACTCTAAATAATGAACTAAGTCTAAATTAACCTAGCGTTAGCATCCGTTCCCACTTACCATTCACACCCTAAACCAATGCAACCATGTTTACCAAACGCTAATCGTTGCTAGGATCACCACGCGTAACGCACGTGCTCGAAGCAGTCATACTGAGGCACTTAACTAGGAGAGAATGGTTGAGAGGGAAAGAAGTAAATAACTAATAAAGCATGTAAATAACAGATAATAAATAACAATAAATAAAATCCTAATTAGCCTATTCCATGCACTGCAAGGTTTATCCAAGAAGCTCATCTTTATTGCCATACACAAACTTGTGTTCGGGTACAATGTTTGCTCGAATAAAGATCTGTTCAATTCAGGACTCCTACTACAGGCACATGGGAAATATTCTATCTCTGGAGTTATCAATCTACCAGAGTTTCCCTACTGTCTAGCCTAGGATGATGAAATAAGGGAGATCCGCCTCTTATTTATAGATATGATGGCACACTGCGATATCGCGTACGTGATATCACGGGGGAGGATGCGATATCGTGTACGCGTTATCGCGGCCCATGCGATATCGTGTTCCATCAGTATGTAAATTAAATAATGCACTGTATGGCTTAAAACAAGCACCAAGAACATGATTTTAAGGTTACAAATCTTACCCTTGTAAGGTTATTCTATATCATAAATATATTGAAAATGATCTCATCATGATTCTACTTTATGTTAATGCATTAATATTCATAAGAATGACTAAAAAATATTATAGAAGTTTTTTAAAAAAGACATGAAGACAATTTGAAATGAAAGATACATGGCTATTCAAATATTTTCTTGAAATCCAAATTGATCATGTTGAAGAAGGGTTCAAAATTCATCAAACTAAATTTGCAAATATTGTTATAGAAAAGTATGACCTGGAAAAATAAAAATCAACAAATTCTCTTCTATATCAAAATATCAAACTCAAAAGAAAATACCAAGCTTCATTTGTTATTACAAGTTATTATAAAAGCATCATTTGTTTGTTGAGGTTCCTTTTCCAACCAGAACTAATTTAGAATTTGCTATATCATTCCTGGAAGAATTAAGATCCCACTTAAATGTGGTAAGATAGGTATTAGGATACATCAAGACAACCATTGATCATTGGTTGTACTTGGTAAAAGAAGATAGCAAATTTTATACTTACTCTAATGTTGAATATGGAGGTGATCAAGATGACAAAGATTCAACTTTAGGAACTATCATTTTCCATGGACCAAATTCAATTTACTAAAAATAAAATAATCAAAGTGCCATCAGCTTATCTTCATATGTAGTTGAATTCATTATCATGGTATACTATATAAAATATATTTTTTAGTTGAAAATTTTATTTAAAAAAATAGAATTTGATATTAAACTTTCAATTGAATTGCTATGTGACAACATCATTACTATAATTGTTGATGCATAAATTTTGGTCACACCAACACCTAGGGAGAAACTTGTTTGAGGAAACTATTACCTAGGGTGCCTCCTAGATGGGTATGGAAACCTAGGAATAGTCTCAGCTGGAGAGGGCCATGTGATGTTTCAAAACAAAAAAAAATCAAACTAAAAACTTGGGAAAATTCAAATTCAACAACTGTCTTGAAATTTAAGACTTTATAAAAACACAATATATAACTAAAAAAAAATTAAGCTTTTCCTTGGTCCCTATTATTGTCATCGATTTTTGCTATCTTGTTATTGTAGATGCTACCATAGTTGATGCTACTCGTAGCCACTAGGAGAGGGGGAGAGAGAGAGTGTTTTTGTTGTTCCATCACCACATGCCTTGCTGTCGCCTACCACGCAACCTGTCGTTGGTGGCAAAAAACATAGGAAGGTCACGTGTTGCAGCTTCACCATTGCTAAAGAGAGAAAAAAAAGAGAACCTTGTTGGAGTCATCAGTTCAGATTTGTAGAGAGAGGGAGGGAGGGAGGGAGGGAGGGAGGGAGAGAGAGAGAGAGAGAGAGAGATCCTGCTACCAACTACTACCATTTGCTATTGCTACCAAGCAAAAGTCCTTTGTGGTAGCAAGGACAAAAACCTCGTTGTGCAAAGATGTGCTACTACTCGCTATCTACTCTACATGCTATAGACACATTGTTCACAACCTCTATTTCCTAGCACATGCACTATTTTTTCTTCCATAGATACCACTGAAGAGAGGAGAGGCTGGCCCCCAATGTGAGAGAGAGATTGGCCTCTAATGAGAGAGAGGTTGGCCCCTAATGAGAGAGAGGTTGGCCCTCAATGTGAGAGAGAGGTTTGCCAATTCATAGATGTTGCCTATTGGTGGGAGAGGGGGAGGCCCCTCTTGTCTTCTCCCTTTTCTCCTTCACTCCCCCCTAATTTATAGCCACTAGTCTGGGTATTTAAATGTCCATGTCCCACGTTGGTCATGCCACCACCACATGTAACTCCTAGCACCACCTAGACATAACTCCCACCACGTTTGACATTATTACAATGGTTACATCCACCACCTGGGCCATTATGTAGCTCCCGTAATGCTTAGGACTACCATAATGAATAATGATACACACATGTGTTGATTATGGCCCTATGCCTAGCATGGGCAAGGTCGATACATCAACAATAATGATCTTTGGTAAACATGTACTATATGAACAAGTTAAATATCCAGTACATTTTTGTTAAGTGAGAAGTAAAGTATGGGGTGATGAAGCCCAAACATATTGATTCAAATGACCAACTAGTAGATGTAATAACCAATAGCCTACCACCATTCAAGTTTCATACTTAAACAACAAAATTGACATCATTTAAACTATTGAAGATGAAGATTAATTAAACATGGTATTTAACATGATGTTCCAACACTCAAATTCTATGTTAAAGGATGAAATGTTGGAGATGCTATAAAATTTTCATCATCCACATCACTCAAGTATGAAGACATGTTTACTTTCTTGATTTAATGTCATGTATTCCATATTAAATTAGTTCATCATGTGGATTTTTTATGTAACTATCACATAAAGATATATTAAAACTCTAATCCCTTATTTTTCATTAAATGAGAAGTCCAAGGGTTATTCTAAATTTCTTTTATTAAATTAAATTTTAATAAGGATGGATAATATGTGTTTTCATGCTCATTTCATAGGAAGCAAGCCTTCTTTCTTCATCATAGATCTACCCCAAGACAATTCTATAAAGATTTATAATGTTTTCTTCATTTCTATTCAAATTTGAAGTATTTAAACTTTGCTAAAACTCTCTTTGAAGCATCATTATCCCTCCTAAGGTACAACTAAAGTGCCAAAATATACCAAAGCATTAAACCATCATTGAAGCATCAATTCAAGTTAAGGTATCAAATATTTGTAAACTTGAAATTTTCTTTCAATTGTCATTTTTACTAATTTCTATGTGTTTCCCTAATATTACCATTATTGCACAAGAAAGTTTGAAGCGTTAGATTTCAAGAATCACATCAATTTGCATCTAATGCATTCACAATCCAAAATATGCTATTCATTTCATGAGTTACAACTCCCTCACAATTGTTTAAAACCTCCACTATGATTCATGAAATTTAAATTTGTGTTTTGTTGGAAATTGTGATGTAGCTATGAGCACACTAAACTCATGAAATTCTCAAGTTGTACCCAATTTTTTGCCACAACTATCACTAAGAATTATAATCATCCAATATTTTCCATGACAACTACCACCACTAGTTGTGGTCAACTTGCAATCTACATAATTTTCAAAGAAAGGAACTCCAATTTACAAATTTTGATTGGTTTAATTAATCCACCACTCTTACCACTCTAATCAATCTAAGGAGTAATGCAAAATAATCATAAAATATTTAAAAGGCAAGTTTGGTAGAGTTTCCACATACATATCTTAGAAAATTAAAGTTCATCAAAAATTCATGGAATAACTTTGTTAGAATTTCAATATAGTTTCTATACAAAATGATTCCAATATGATATTGTTGGAAACATTTGGCCATTTCATGGAACAACAAAAGAAGATACTGGCAAAAGGCAATATTTAAAACAACTGCATAAACAAAAAAATATGTTTTAAAACCATTGGAAAAGTCTCAAATTTAAAAACCTGGGGTTGATGTTGTTGCTATGCATGAGATAAAACTAGAAAAGAGAGCATTATGACTTATCCCTAGATAGGTGGGGAAGAATGAGATTGAGCAATAGAAATATGAAGGAGGCCTTCACTGATTAAACTGTCAGTCCCTGGTATTTCATGGGCACTGTTGTTAAGATCAGTTTTGCAATATTCAATGATTCAATTTTTATGAGTTAAGAAAAACTAAAAGGCATTCTCATCAGCCCTGCAAAGAGTCTCAATTGGTCAGTCTAATATGTTCCATGGCAAGGCCGCTAGCGCCTCATCTGTGCACTATAGTGGCATCCATCAGCGGTAACAGCTGCCACTGTTGCTAGTGGCAGGAGGACGTAGCACATCAAATCTGATTCAACACCTTTCATGGCGGTGGACAAAGATATCGAAATGCTTGCGAAGAAGTGAAAGCTGCAAGAATGCTACAAAATTGGCGGCATTGGCATGAAGTTCCCTTACAAGGCCTACGGCTGCCAACTCACATACATGGGTAAGGTCATCGCCGCTTGGGAGAATGCTCACCGCCATGGCCACTACAATGCTTTGCTCGAGTCTCCCACCAAAACTGGAAAGTCCCTCTCTCTACTCTGTGCTTCGCTTGCATGGAAAGGCCACCACACCACCCGCCCTTTTGCAGATTCTGCAGCAACAGCAACATCAGCGATAACAATCACAACAGATTCTTCAGCAACAAAGGGATTAGCCTTCGCCTCTGACGCCAACCGCATCGTAGTCCATGCCACAAAAAAGATACTGGAATGCACAGGCAGCCACAGTGAGCCAACATGCAGTGCGTTTGCAGGGATTCATCGACATTAGAGGGATTACAAAGAATATCGTGACAACAGATAGACTGATAATGGATGATGATGTATCACAGCATCAGCGGCAGGAGTAGCAGCAGGACCAAGCGTAGGTAGCTGGTGGTTAGGGTTTGTAGGGTTTTGAGTCAGAATCAAAATCTAGACAACAACAACGACATCAACAACAATCATGGTGGATGGAAGCATGCCTGTAAGACTGTAGCAGTGAAGGATTCGGGAACGTCTATGGTTGTTGGAGATAAAAGAGGGAGAAGAAGCACACGGCACAATATCAAATCATCGTCCTTGTATTGACCCTAATTTTATTTTAAAAAGAAAAAGGTTTTATTAATCGATGCCATGCCCAAAGTTATAACATAATATATATATATATTTAAGTTTTAATAATAATCTATATGTATATAAAGAACAAGGGAAAGGTTATCATTAAAAAGAAATAGGGATTTTATTGGATAGAAACTTGGCCACCATAGCTTTTATACAAAGGCCACTTGTCAACTACAACCTCTTTATCTCCACAATGGCCACTTGTCAACTAAATGGGCTACTTGTCAACTACAACCTTTTTATCTCCATGGTGACCACTTGGCAACTAAATGACGACACTTGACAACTAAATGAGGACACTTGTCACCCGTAGCTTTTTAATCTCTATGGTGGTTATAACCACCCAAGATATTTTGTAAATTACATACCTACCTTCTGAACCTTATAAAAAGGCTTTAGGGTGGGGGGGAAGAAGAGGACATTGATACCACACTTGGGGAATACTTGGGCTCTCACTTGGAGACACACTTTGAGTCTTGGGAGAAGAACATTGTGAACGATTGCTTCTAATATGGCTTGCTAAAGAAAATATTTTAGCTTGTTTGTCATAGTCCTATGAGTTATGTTTTATTTTTATTTTGTTTATATTGTCTAGCTAGTGGTTTAGATAGTATAATCCTTGGTGAGTAATTTTGGGATTTTTAGATTGCTCTTATTGTTCTTGTTGCCCAATAGAGAATTTCTGTTAAAATTTTTCCATAGAAGTGCTTGTGTTTGAAAGCCTTAAGAGAATTTTAGTAGTGAATTTGATTATTGTGCAACGTATAAGAACTTCTATTGGGATTGTTGTAAGAGAACCTCTGCTTGTAGTCATGCCCTTGAACGATTCAATAGTCAAGAGGGTTCAGAAAATCTTTGGTATTTTGATGGGACCAGAATAGCTTCTCTTTATCTTTAATGTGAATCTCCATGGTATTTCAATTAGATATTGTCAAGTCTTTTGAAGGTTTTGTTGAATGCAATTGTTGACATCCATTATCTGGCCAAAATGGAGTCTCGTACGTGATAGTTTACGCAGCAATTTTTTGGTAACATATTAGGATTTTGTTGAAGAAATTGCTTATTTGAGCCTTGGAAGTTTGAACAATTCGTAGATGTTGAATTTGAGATAGATTTATTGCAAAGTGTTTACTCATATCATTTTACCTTGTTTAAATATTTGAGGTCCACACAAATCTACTTTCTTTTCTGTCTATTTCCATCGAATCTTACTCTATTTCTAGTTTTCTTGTGGAACTATCTCTTTCTCTTGGGAAAATTAGAAGTAGATTCGTAGAATTGTGCTCAAATTTTTTTGCAAAATTTTATTTGTTACAAGTAGGTATTATAAGGACTACGTAGACTAGGCAATTGAACAAAATATGAACTCTCAACAAATCACAGTACTTGGCAAAGTTGGTTGAATCTCTTTAAGATAAGTCATTTGTAGTTTACACACAATGCAATCATTTCATATTTCATAACCGCATACCACAACAACACACGCACATACTCACATTAACTACTGAGTTTATTTGGAGGTATCTGAGCCTTGGTGTTGCCAGAGACCAACAAGCACCTAAATTGGTCGCCAACAGATATAAACATGATGAAATTTATGCTTAATAATAAAAATAACTAAACATAGAGTCAATAGTAAAAAGTAAGTGTATAAAATTCTCAATAAAATAGGGTGATAACATAATAAGAAATATTTAAAAAGTCTTCTTACCAAATAGTAGTGTTTAAAAAGTCAAGAATATATTGAGTTGGTTAGAAAAATTAGAAAAAAATTAGGGATTCAAGTTGGATCACCTCAAAATTTGAAAAAATTGCTTATCAAATAGTTCATTTTTCTATAAAAGTAAAGGTTAAGGTAAAAGTTATCCTAGCTTAACTCGATTTACAAAAATTCCAATGCAACAACTAATCATTAAGCTAATGATTTATTGTTGGTTTGAAAAACACTACAAAATAGAATGCTCAAAAGAGGGCAACAACATGACTATCAAAAGTATATAAGTTTTCTTATAAAATTTCTATAAAACATTAAACTTCCGAAATCATTTTTATTTCCTTTCCTTAAAAATTTCATAACCTCCTTTCTTTCTCTTTCTATATTTTTGCAATAATCTTAAGCATGGATCATTGGCTAGATGGTTAGCTTACACTACCATGAATCAAAAGGTACTAGGTTCAAAGCCTAATACCAACATCCTATACTAGCCTCATTCATCATTTTCCTCTTCATATTACATGGCTTGGGTGTACCATTATCAAAGTATTATACAATGAAAGGGGGTTAGCTATTTATATTTTTTTGCATTTTCATGCAAAGAAACACATGTCCTATGCATCAAAACACATGTGTCTTTTTTTTGTATGTTTAACATGTGCCCCTACATGTATGTCAACATGCATGTACCTATTTTTACAAACTTCACACATGTATTGGACATGTATCAAACCACAAACTTAACATTTGGCCAACCAAAGAAACATAAAACAAGCATTATAACTTGAGTCTGGATAAACCAATGGTCAAATCCTATGTTTTTAACATCTCAAAAACATTAGTATGGTTAGAGTATTAATATGACATGAACTTAAAGTACTTGATTAAGATGATACTTATAAAAGTATGTAGAACTAACTAGAAAAGAATTAAAGTTCCATTTTGAAGATGAATAACAAAGGGTATAGTCTAAATAGTAATGAGGTTCTATAATCATAATTGCATAATATAGAATGAATTAAGCATGATTAATCATAATATCTAATAAAATAAAAACTTTCAATGATATGAATTTTAACATTCAATAATTAAAGATATAAAAGATTTATAATTGGAAATAATTGCTAGCAAGAATACAAGGATAGAAAACCTTATCTCTTTAATGACTCCTAGCATTGTTTCATTATTGATGAGTAGTAAGTAGTCCCTACACCCAACCATATGAATCACAAGCATTGCACTAGCAGTTTGGTTGAATTTTGTGGACTTAGCCCCTAAATGCACTAATGGGTAAAGATAATGACTTAGAAATGTGATCGTTGTCTTCTTGGCTTCACTTGTGTAAGTTCACTTGTATGGTTAAGTGTAAACCAAGGCACATGATTTTTATGTATATTTTATATTTTATTTGATTTAATCTAAATGTAAAACAAAGGTACTTAATTTTAAAATAACTAATTAACTATCTAATGTCTTAATCTAACTATCCTAACATAAGCATTAGGGCCCACCTTCCATGCACATCTTGAAGTCATTATAAATGCTACTTGGTTACCAAGTGTTAGGTTGTTGGGAAAACTAAGTGATAATACCACTAGGATTATCAAGAATTAATGGTATGTTCAAGGTGATCATACTTATGTATTATTATTAAATGTATTAAATAACTAAGGACATGAATGTAAAATGCATAAGTAATAAAGTACATGAATGAAAACATTAAACTCTCCTAAGTGCTGTAAGGAATTCCAAGAATCTCATCTTTATTATTGTCACATTAAGGTGTTCAAGTACATTAATGATCAAATAAAGATTTGTAAAATCCTTAAAGTCCTACTACAGGTGCTCAAAAAATATTCTAACTCTGGTTGAAAAAAACTATAAGAACTTGGATACTTGATCGACTTAATGTGCCATAAACATGGTGGGTACACACATTTATATAAGTAAGACTAGCTTCTACATTAGGGCATCTACATTGACACATCAAACCATGCATTGATGGAGTTGCATCAATGGGGCTACATCGACATATCCTATAGAATGATTCATCATATCCCCACAATTGAGTGAAAAATTATCCTCCAGTAACCAAAAGTAGGGTCAAGCTTCTTACAAATTGGAAAGGTATGTAATTATTGACTAACAAACTCTAATTGATAGACTTTGAGTGTTAAATAATATGGAATTACAAAAATTACAAAATGGATTTCTTGGACAGAAAAATTGAACACCCTTACAAAGATTAATATCTAGAATTCTTTGATTGCTAAAGATGAAGATAAGATCAAACAATGCCAAGAGGTGAAGGCTCATGGGGTACTGAATGACTTCATTAAGCTTCAGCACATGTGATGGTTGAGGCTATCCTAATGCAGTATCTACTTCCAATGGAAAATGAAAAGTATTTGGTAATGCCTTCATCTTCTCCTCCTTGCTCCGTGGGTCATACATAGTTCACATGGCTTCACCAATGTAGGCTAGTATGGGGATGTCCCACAGATAGGGCATTATAGGAAAAAGCTCCTTAATGTTGATAAACCATGTTACAAATTATTAACATTCCACATTGAACATCTTTATGAGGTTCTATAGCTCATGGTAATCATTCAACCTTTTGGCCAAGTTCTCAGCAATCAATCGTTGATTTATGAATTGGGGGCTTCTAAGAACTTCATGCTCAACATTGGCTATTTTTAGTTTCTCTTTGGTATCCTATGGTGCTTGAGCTTGACCTCATAGAGGAGGTACAATTTGGCCACTTGCTTCTCTAATTTTTACCTTAGCCTACCATCTATCAGCATTGTCACATTTTCATAACAAAGGTTGGAAAGCTCCATATATTTTGGCATTTCTTCAATCTGCAACTTCTTTAGGTATATGTCTACTTTGTTGTAGGCATTCAGACCATCAAAGATTGGTTGCCATACATGCCTCTTTGCTAGAGTTGTTGGAGTGCCTCATTCATCTTTGCCTTGGCCAATTTAATCTCCTTTTGATTCACCTCCTTAAGGAGCCCCACTTGGTCCTTATAATGATTCTTAACTCTTTTGAATTTTAGGACATCATTTTTCCAAGAAGCTACCTCAATGATCTTTTTCTAGTGAAGTGTTTGAAGTTCCTCCATTGACAAATTTCTATTCTCTACTTCCAACCTCCTTAGGTCCATGTTCACTTTGGCAAGTTGCTACTATTGATATCTCAAAAATTTAACCATTTGGTCTTTTTGTTCATTGACATTACATAGGTAATGAATATCTTTAGTCAAGGTCAAGTTCTCCCTACGGAATAGCATCAAGTTCTTATTGATGTTGAAGGGAAGAATCTTTGATAAGGAAGCATCAAAGACTACCATTTCTTTGGCATTCTCAACCTCTTTTAAGTTGGTTCTAAAGCTGTAGGAAAGCTTCATCCTATGTGATAGCTTGGTTGAGAATGGAAAGATTGGCTAATTGGGCTCTTAGTTCTACAAACTTGGTAGCCAATTGATGGTTTTCAGTAATGGTTGTCTCAAGTTATATTTTTGCGATGATGAGCTTGCCCTTGGTTTTTAGTAGTTCTACCGAGATCACTATAATCCCTTCTACAAGATCCAAGAATTCCAAAAGTGATTGCTTGGTTCCCACTAGTCAATGCAACACTTCCTCATGTTGGGCTATGCTAAGCCTCCTACTCCTCACTCTTATAGAAGCCTACACATCGTTAAGTGCACCAATATCTGGCATGGTCATCGTAGGAGTGTTGAGTGCTTTAGTCACTTTGTCGAACATCACTTCTGCTAATGTTTCCTACACATGGTGCTACATCACCAAGATGGTAGCCCCCTCATACTCCTCCAAGTGCACCAAGAAGGTTGTAGTATTCCTAGAAATTTTAGAAAACTCTTCTTGCATAGGGATGGACACCATAACCTCTTGGGCACTCAAATTTGTTCTAGTGGACCCCTACATTCTTTGGATCGAAAACAACAGGCAGTCTCCTCTAGCCAGCTTATGGTTTTTTTGACTTCGTTGAGATGGCTCAACACTAATTGGTGGACTGATGATCTCCCACCACTTGGTTCACCTTGCTATTGTTGCATCAATTTCTCTTGAATTTTCCTCATGCTCTCAATGGATGCATAGGCCTTTGCTATTATCTCTCTAGTAGGTGTTGGTGGTAGCCATTCCTCTTCAAGTAGCTTAGCCACTTCTATGTCCTTCATCATCTTCTGCCAAGAATTAGTAGGAGCATGACAAAGTGTATCATTTGCATAATGCACTATGCCTCCTCTTTTGCAAAGTTTTTTGATTAGGCATAAGAAGGGGAGTGTCTTCCTCCCTCACTCATTTTCTTTAAAGCACTTCTTAATATTTAGGAAGATGAACTAGGGAGATTAACTAGGAATTTTCCACTTAGACTGGTGCACACATGGGTAGAGAAGATAGTGACTTTGCTAGGCTTCATCATTGGGTTTAGGTGGTAGGCCCCAATCTTGAAATAGGATTTGTTCACCTTGGTGAGTGCACCATACTCCTTATGATCCATCCCATAGCACTATTGGAACCACTTCTTTTTATCCTCTAGGTCCACTTGTGTAGGAATCTTCACCAATGTTTCCCTAGTATTAGGTAGTTTGAGGGCCTTTATAATGGCCTCAACCAAATAGGAGACACTTATGTCCTTTATCTTAACTATGACATCTACTTGTTGGTATTTGAGAAAAGATAGGTTTCCCCCATGTACCACTCTCCACTAGAAGTGAGAATGGGCCACATGGGGGATCCCTATAGTTGAGTCTTAACCTCCTCTAGTGTGAAGTTCAAGAATGTACTAGAGTTAAGTTCTTGAAGAACCAAACTTTGGACCTCCTTGGAATGGATTTGCTTAAGGTATACCTTAGTTAATGTGACCTTTAGATTTGGCCTAGGCCTTGGCACCTCATCCTACCTAGATTGGCCTATCTTTGTTGTGGAAATCTGAAGGACAAATTCTACTTCAAGCTCCTCTTGAAGAGGTCCCATCACATGTGTTTTAGCTTCTTATTTTTGGGGTTTTTATGGCTACTAGCCCCTTCCTCCTCTCAACTACTTATCCCTTAGTTGGGACAATCCTTCTCCCTATGACCCTCTCTTTGGTGCCATATGTGATCACGAACATAACCGAGGATTATTATTTAATGTGTAACTTTTAATACTTTGGATACCTTTTCTCATTTGGGCAAGTTACACTTAGGCTGGTTGTAATCATGATAGATTGATTATTTTATTGATTTAGCTACTTGAATTTGTTGATGAGGTTTAACTTAGTGTAGATTGGTGATTTTTAATATTATTTTCTTAGTTAAACCTTGGGAAGTTAGAAAAATTTCAAAAAATTTTCCATCATAAACCATAGGTTTGTGGCCTCCACAATGTAAAGCTCACCTCCAATAGCTTAAGGGTTGAAGAACAGGATGAATCAGACAAGTTGTTAGTAAGTTATGGTGCTTGGAAGATGCTCTAGCCTTAGAAAGATTTAAAAACTCCTCTAGAGTTGGGTTGCAAATGTGAGAATTTGGGTAACGGTTTAAGTGTATTTATAGTATTTTTCCCTGACATTGATGGGGATGCATCAACATATTAGGCTATGTCAATGCAGCTATAGAGAAAAAAATTTCACTTGAAAAACTAAGTATGAAAAGAGTTTTATAATGAAATTGGAGTCTAGAAGAAGCTAGAAAAGCCTAAATTAAAGAAAAAGCATTGAATAGGGCTTGGAATTTATTGGAAAAAAGAGATTTGGATGGAGTTTGATTAGCAAGAAGTGCAAAAACACTTCTAGACCAATGGATTTGAGAGTAGAATGGCTAAGGGATAGGAAATTTAATCTTCCAGACCAAAGTGTATGCAAGTGGATCCTCCCCATACTAGGCTCATGATTTTAATGCCCTTGCTTGCCCTCATACCAAGGGGTCATTAGGCCCCAAGGATGATTAATGATCATATATTGTTTAAAATCGAATCACATAAGAAACCATTAAAGAATTAACACATATTAAAATGGAAACACTGAATAATCATGATAGAAAATAGTGAGGTGATAGATGGATAGAATTGGCGATGAGAGAGAGAGAATGGAATGGAGTTCCACATACCAATCACACTAAGTCCTTTGTGGAGTTTGTGATTAAGGTGACTTGATATAATTTCATCCTTAGGTGGAATCAAGACCATCCACTTCTAGTGACTTTAGATTTGTACTTTGAGATCATTTGATACCTTAGAGCTCATGGACACCCACAAAGATCACCCACCATTCCAAATAGAGAAGAAAGAAAAAGTAGGAAGTGGAGAGGGCCTTAGTTAGAGGGGCATCTTCAGCCATGGGTAACATGTCTTTCTAGCCCCATAACTAGTACTTATAGTCCATTATTTCATCTAAGGAATGTACTTTGAATTCCCATGTTTTTGTTGTTGTTTTTTTCATGGGAACCACATCATGTAAAGACATTACTTTCTATTACTGGTTGACATTAGGAATGGTGAGGAATCGATGAGAATACCTGTAAAACTCTAGATGGTAGACAGGTATAAAAGGTGATAAATACCCTTAAATTCACACCCCTACCAATTCCACTTGATTCATTCCAAGTATGGAGAGTAGTAGGATCACAAGTTATTTCAAAGTTATTATTAGAAAGGATCTCATGCTTCCACAATGAGAAAAACACCATGGAGTTTTAGTGGAATGGGTTGATGTCATGAGCTCACTGCCTGGTATCATGAGAAAACCAATGTTTCATTAATCCATGTCAAAATTTAATGATGAAATCTAGTCATTAAGCAATTAATTTAAGTAATATAATTTAATAAACCACCATCAATTAGCAACTATGGTCGACACCAAAGTCCTTATGGTAGTAAATAAGAAAGAGACATGTAAGAAAATACAAATAAAGTAAAATATAAAAAGAAATTGTAAAATATTCCAGAAAATAGGAAACATATGAAAAATGATGTAAAACAAAAAGGTTGAAAAACTAAAGAGCCACTTATAGGATGTTAGGATGGATGGTCATCTCCCCAACAACTACGTTGGAAGGGAGAGATGCAAACGATTAAGCATGCTTAGCCATTAGTTAAGGCATTATTCTCACTAGTTGTTTTTATCTCCCATAAGGATTTAAGTTATTTTATATTGACTAATAACCTCTTATTTGGGCTAGCAAGATGGTATATCATCATGGCTCAAGATGGAAATTCATCATATATAATGTAAGGGCCCTCAAATAGCATTTAAAATTTTGTCCATTGAGGCACATGCATGGGGTTTTAGTAGAGCACCTTATCTCTTGGTTGAAACTTTACTTTCCTTATTCAAAGGTCATGGTGTTTTTTTGTTTTAAGCCTTGTATACTTCATTCAATGACAAGAACAATAATCTATTCTCATCTAGCATGTTTATATTCATCAATCTTTTTCTTTGGGCTAGACTTAGATCCAAGTCAAGGTCACAAGCTATTGAAAGTATACAAAGCTTAGCTTGGATGGGAAGAGTTGGAAGTTTCATGTACACTAACTCATAGAAAGAATATCCACTAGGAAGTTTCTAGGTTGAACAATAAGCCCAAAGAGCATCATTTAGTTTATTACTCTAGTCCTTCCTATATTTACTAACCATATGTGTTAGTATCTTTGTTAATTTATACTTGACCCCCAAGCATTGCATGAGCTTTCGAAAAGTGGAACTAGTAAAATGAGTTTCCTTATTTAAAATTAGTGCTTATGGCATACCAAGCCTATTTACAACATTTTTTTGTACAAACTACACCACTGTAGAGGATGAACAATTGGTAACGGTAGTGGATTTAGCCCATTTGGTCTAATAATCAATAGCCATAATGATGTATGCCTTTCCATTTGACATAGGTTGATGGGTCCCATGAAATTAGCTTCCTAAGGATCAAAAGACTTCAATGATTGGATCCATTATTGAGGCCCCTCCATACATGTGGTCATCCTTCCATCACATTGGCATCTATCATAGGAATGAAAGAAGTGATGGGAATCTTTGAATATTGTAGGCCAATAATACCTTGCCTTGAGGATCTTAATGATTGTTCACCTCCTAGCATAGTGGCCCCAACAAGGACATTTTTGTATTTCTTGGAGGGCTTGAAGTTGATCTGCATCAGGGACACTTCATCGTACTAGGTCATTCATGCAACTATTGTAGAGGTTGTAGTTGATTTCCATAAATTTTTTACCTTGATGAATAAACTATTGTTTCTTCTCATGGCTCCACTCCTATGGCATCTCCCATGTTAGTAGATAGAAGAGGATGTTATCATACTGGTTTGTTTCATTGGGATCTTACTCATTAATAGCACCAACAAAGAGGAGTGTATTAGGAAGTTGATCAAATAGTGGGATTTCATCCTATTTGTTGTTCCATCTTAATCAAGACAAGTAATAAACCATCATGTTCTTAGTTCCCTTTCATTCTACCATCATTAAATTAAACTCCTAGAGGAGCACTAACCATTGTATGATGATGGCTTATTCATTAGGAACTAGATGGCACTATGGTCAATGTGCATGAAAACTTTGTATCCAAGCACATTGTGCTTGAATTGATCTAAGGCATACACCTCTATCATAATCTCCTTTTTAGTGGTGTTGTAGTTTAGTTGTACATCCACAATGCTCTTACTTGCATAGTGGATGTAGTATGGATGTTTTTGATCATCCATCTATGTAAGCATGGCTCCTAAGGCATAGTTTGATGCATTCTTCATGATGTGGAATGATCTAGATTAGTTTGGTGCTTATAGAATTGGATTCTCTATGAGTCTCTACTTCAACTTATGGAAGGCATTTTTTCATTCCTTGGTCTAGACAAATGATGCATCTTTCTTCATAAGCTCCAACAATTGCTTGGCGATCTTTGAGAAGTCTTAATAAAGTGCTAATAGTAATTGGTATGGCCAAGGAATGGCCTCACATCTTTCACTATTGGTGGCTATCTGGTTATTCCTTAGATGACCCTTTTTTTCAGTCTACCTTGATCACTTTGTTTGAAATTCAATGCCTCAAGAAAATGCCCTCTTAGATCATTAGGTGGCTCTTTGACAATTGAGCCTTAGGTTTGTCTCTGCACACCTTTGAAGCACTTTCTTACGATAGTCCAAGGCTTGCTCAAAGGTAGCCACGTAGGTAGAAAATTCATCCATGAAGACATCTACCCCACTACCAATTTGTTATTGGAAGATGCTTAGGACCAAACTTTAGAATGTAGCAAGCACATTTCATAGGCCAAAGGGCATATTTTTATACATAAAAATCTTCTAGAAACTTGTGACTATTGTCTTGGCTTGGTCCTTTGGTGCAATCTAGATTTGGTTATAGCCACTATAACTGTCTAGAAAGATGTAGTAATAATGCCTTGAAATGGTATCTAGCACTTAGTCCACAAATGGCAATGGAAAATGATCTTTATAAGTTATCATATTCAACAGTAGAAATTCAATATAAACTCTCAACTTTCCTTCTTTCTTTGATACAATAATGAGTGAGCTATACTTGCTATCCACAATGGGATAAATGAAGCTAGCCTTAAGGAGTTATTCAATCTCCTCCTTGATGATTTGCTTGAGTTTTAAATTTAAGCATCTTTGTAGCTACCTCTTTGGTTTAATGAAGGAGTCTATATAATTCTGTGCTAGCATATCCTAGGATCAATTCCTAGTAACTCATGATATGACTAGGTAAAGGCTATTGGCCATTTGTTTACAAGTTCCAACAATTTCTTTTTCTATTCAGGAGCAAGTGCAGCATTGATAATTACTAGCTTACCACTATTTAGAAATGCATATTCCATTCCTATTGGTAGAGCCTTTAACTCAAGGAGCTCTTTCTTGAAAGTTATAGGGATCATCAACTTTCCTAATCAATCTCACATTGTGTATTAGAGAGTTGTTGATGAACCTACTCCAATTTATCCATGCTACCAACATAGGAACTAGTAAGGCTCTTCGCTAATTCCATGCATATTATTGATCTAGCCTTATTATCTACTATCAACTAATGGGTACCCTTCCATTTAGTGTCTGCTACGTACATGCACCTTTGAATTTCTATCATCTCTACACACTAATTGGATATTGGAAGTGATGTGATTTTGATGATCCATAGCCTTTTCATGCAATGGCACCATGTGTCACTGCATGCGATGTATGAAACTTTATTTTTCTTAATATTTCCAAATTCATTTTCCTTGAAAATCTCTAAGCAAAGGCCACAAATCCTCAACCTTACATTGATGGTTCTTAGCCATGCTCTTCCTAGGATGATAGGAAAGTCCTCTTTGGAGTTCTCCACATGGATCACCAAAATATCAACAAGATAGGACCACCCACAAATGGTGGTCATGATATCCTCCACCAATCCTAAAGGAATAGTAATGGATTGGTTTGCCAGCTCTAGTTTGATGTTGCTCTTTTACAAGAAAGGCAAGTTTCAGGCTTTATACATCTCTTATAAAATTAAGTTAACTGAGGAACTTGAATCTAAAATATCTTTACATGGTTCATTCTTGGTGATTTGCAAGTAAATAAGAGGACTCCTAGGATTAGATCTCTTTCTAGGAAGATGGTTGGCCTTGATCCAATCTATGATCACATGGGTCAACATGACAGTGTGCAATTAGGAGGCACTTTGGTTTGAAGTTTGCTTGATAAGGATTTTAGAGACTAAGGTTGCAGGGTTGGTAGCTATAGGTGTGTGTAAGGGCTTTGTGGAGCTATTGGTTCTGAAGAGTGGCCTCTTTCTAGGCTTGGATTTAGGACCACTCGGCTAAGGATGTGGCTGCAAATTCACTACCCTCATTGCATTTCTTTACTGTGGCTGGGTAGGTATTTTACTTGCATGGATGAAGTAGGTGGCAGAGGAGTTGATGATGATGGTATAGGAGTGGATGGAAGTTAAGGAGGATAGAAATGAAATGGGGACTTTCCTCATGGAGAAGGAGCTTTGTATTACTTCAAAAGGATAGTAGTGGTCTGGAAAGGAAGAATGATTAGAACAGTCAAGTGAAGAGACTAGTTGTTGAACATAATACCCATAAGGATCAAGTTGGGGATAAGGGTACTAATACCTTGGAGCTGGCATCCCACATGACTATGGATGTTACCACTACTGGTACTATGCTTAAGGTTGAGGTGGAACTTCACTCTGATAGTAAGCTTTTGGTGAAATTACTACTAATAGCTGACTTGTGGATAAGACAACCTTCTAGGTGCTTGCTATTTTGCTAATCTAGGATTTAAATCATAGACCTTAGATTCCTGTAAGTGTAATAATATAGGATAAAATCCCTTGGGATGTTCATATCAATAGATGTTGCATCCATCATCATCATATTCTAATTCTTCAACCTCCTCTACTATTGTAGCTTTGCCCTTATCTTTGCAATATTCACATTTAACATGCTTTGTCTTCCTTCACTCATGGACACTACCTCCTTGATCTCTATGTTTCTATACAATCTTTGGAGTATTTTGGAACTTCTCATCCAAGGAGTCACACATCTTATCAACCTTAGTTAATATTTTAGTAATAGATTTTTGGATTGGCAAGTTTTCCTCTACATCACTTCATCAAGTGGTACCTCTTCCTCATTCTCACATAAATGGATCTCCTTTTTGCAAATCGAGGAATTTGTATTGTATTCTATCATGCTTCTCCATTTGTTAGCTCTTCTTCATCTTTGGCCACTTTCTCAATGAGCCTTTAAATTTGATGGACCCTTAGCTCAAAAAGTCTCCCTTGGGCATAGTTCCCAAGGGTCCTCCTTGTTTTAGTTCTAGTCCCATCTATGATATGGTGTAGATGATCTTGTTGGGAGTATCCATGGCCTAGGCATCAGAGAAACAAAGAGTAGTACCTACCCATGGTTGCATCCAAGGACTCATGAGTGCCTTGTTTCTTGCCTTGGATTTACCTCTGCATATTGGACACCATGGAGTATGTTTGGTATTTGTCATTAAATAGTTCTAGCATTGTACTCCATTGTTAAATATATTCTAGTTTCAAGGATCTGTACCAGCTTTCTACTTCCTTTATGAGTGTTTTTGGAAATAGTTTGAGCTTCTACCACTTGTTCTCCAAATTTTACAAGGCACAAGTATCATGAAAGGCTTGCAAATGATTTCTTGGGACTAAATTATATTCCTCCTCAAACTTGAAGATATTGTTCATATCTAGTCATTTGATGTGGCTATCCTTCAAGTGCCTAGTGGAAATTCTAATAGCCTCTAAAATGTTTAGCATATCTTTGGTAGCTAGCAAGGGCTCATCGTAGTCATAGTGATCTTTGTGATCCGAATCACAACCATGATGCCTATGATGAGTCATGTTGTGCCTTTGTTCTTTGTGATGTTCATCCCCTTATTGTTTTTCATGCCCTTGGTCCTTGTTATCTTGATGGGCTCTATAATCATCCATATCCCACCATTCATCTCCATCATGATTTTTGTTACTTTTCCCTCAGTATTGGCCTATGCTTCTCTTATTAGAGTTGAAGGAGGAAGATGATGAGGATGATGATGAACATGAAGAGGAAGGAGAATTAGCACTAGAACGATGCCTATTGTCTCCTATTCTTTGGTTCCTACCCTGATCATCATGTTTATCTTTCTCCTGGTGCTTGTCATTGTTCTTTCCTTTGGGTAATTAGCTGTGGCTTCCATCTTTTGAGGTCCCTTGGTCTTGAGACCCATTCTTCTCATCATCAAGGTTGTCCATAGTTTATTATAACCATTGGTTAAGGGTCTCCCCATCAAAAAATGGGGAGGAATTAGTGTATTGAAACTGGCCTAAAAAGAAGTCCTTGTCCTTTCTATGTGGTTGCAAGAATACGTGTCTAGGAAACCTTTTATCTTTTGAAGCCTTTGATCGAGCTTCCATTTGTTGATCTTTCTTTCATTGGACCTCTATGAGATGATAATCCCAATAGAGTGATCTTCGACTTCATACTCAGCATTAAGTCTAGTGATGTCAAACTTGATGAGATTGTTCAGCAACATCATAGGAACAAATTGGTCAAGAGGAAACATGATCTTACCTTTCATGTCTCTTCATCATAGATTTTCATCTTGATGCAAGATGAAGGTGAAATCTAAAGTGTAAGGATCCAAATTGCTGTAAACAACCTAGAAGTGTTGGTGCACTTGTATTTTTGGACCTTCTTGTCTTTGGTTGGATCTATTGGTGAGTGGTGGTAGAGATTCTTCCTTGTGAGAAGACGCTATCTCAATGATTATTAAAAAATAGTTTGCATTTTTTATTATTATGTTCTCAATTATTTAGCGTTAATTATCTTTTACAATGTGCTTAGAGGATTTCACTATCTTTCTTATGTAACACACTTAGATAGACTAAATCCCTGAGAATGGCACTAATGATGAGTAACAAGTAGTTCTTATGCCCAACCATACGAATCGCAAGTGTTGCACTAGTGATATAGTTGAATTCCATGGACTTAGTTCCTAAATGCACCAATGGACAAAAATAATGGCTTAGAGATGCAATCATTGTCTTCTTGGCTTTACTTGTGTAAGTTTAATTGTATGATTAAGTGTAAGCTAATGCACATGATTTTTATGTATATTTTATATTTTATTTGATTTAATCTATGTGTAAAATAAAGGTAACTATCTAATATCTTAATCTAACTATTCTAACATAAGTATCAAGGCCCACCTTCCATGCACATCCTAAACTCGTTATAAATGCTAATAGGTTACTAAGTGTTAGGCTACTAGGTGAACTAAGCAATAAGACCACTAGGATTACCAAGTGTTAACAGTATGTTCAAGGTGATCATACTTATGTATTATTATTAAATGTATTAATTAACTAAAGACATGAATGTAAAATGCATAAGTAATAAAGTGCATGAATGAAAAAATTAAACTATTCTTAAGTGCTGCAAGAAATTCCAAGAATCTCATCTTTATTGCTATCACATCAAGGTGTTTAGGTATATTAATATTCGAATAAGGTTCCATACAATCTTTAAAGTCTTATTGTAGGCACTCAAAAAATATTCGAACTCTGCTAGAAGAAAACTACAAGAACTTGGCTACTCTATTGACTTAACATGCCATAAATGTGGTGGGCATGCACATTATATAGGCAAGACTAGACACTATGTTGATGCATCAAATCATGTGTTGACAAGGCTACATTGATGCATGTTTGTTGATGCATCCTGTTGAATGATTCATAAATTATTTTTGCACATATTCAAGGGCTATATGATAACGTAATACTTTTCTTTCAAGGCAATAAAGCGATTGCATAAATTTTAGCTTCCAATTTTTCCCATTTCTCTCACAACTATTCATATTTCATTAAATTTTCATCAAATCCACATTGGTTTCTCTTACATTCAACTATTCTCACATAACTCAACAACTTTCTCACCTCTATGTTAGGTACACATTGTAAAACATTTGTTGCAATTTCACATTCCATCATTATTCATATTAGCTCTTCATCAATTTATAATTTTTCTATTATTAGTATTGAAGTTGAGAAGTCATCAAAGAGTTCCTTAGCTTCCATGGCAATTCAAAACTTTTTATAATAAATTTCATCATTCTAGACTGTAGAGTAGCCCAAGGTGAATTAGTGTATATAAAGTTCATCAAAATTCAACTTCTAAATTTAGAGATATTTACAAAAATCATTTTCACCATAACTTATGGTTTGGTTGTAGTATTGCAAGTTTTTGGGACAACAAGTTTACAACTCATGGTATCTAATCTCTAGACTTTTATAGATCTTGATCCATGGTTCACTTGTTTTTAAGTACCATGATCTGACCATAAGTTATGGTCAACTAGTGTCAAACATCCCTTGTGGTTGATTTAAAATTATAAACTACAACCCTTGGTTGCTACGTGATACAATGTTCTATGTAAGGCAAATTCACCATGACTCGTGGTCTATCATCATAACTCATGGTATTTAACAATTCATGTTTCTTACCATTGATCATCACCATGACTCATGGAATCCTTGTGCTCCACTTCTGGAATCCTCAAAAATTATCTCTCTATTTCTATTATTACCATGACTCAAGTTGTAATATCACAACCTATGGTATTGTAGACCATAACGTGTGGTCAAGTCATGGTCAACTTGAGGTCCATAAAAATTAAGAATTTTAATAGAATCAAGAAAAATTAGTTACATACCATCTTCCACAAATCCTACAAAGTTTATTGAATAATGAAACAATAGATTTCTTTCACAACTATAATATTTCTATATTCTATGCTAAACACATGTGGATAAAATAGTGATAACTATACATAACATATTGCTCTAGTGGTATACTATTCTAAACACTTATGTGATTTATATTAATGGACTTATTCAAGCAATTAAATCTTATGAAGTTTTATGATAATTATTGTACAATTCCTATTAGCTTAGTTTTTCCATAAAAGTAGTTAACATCAAAATGTTAGAAAGTGTAGCCTACTCTGAGTTTTCATTTTAACTTAATTTTAATATGTTCTAAAAAAATGACTAAAATAACCTGCATTGTTCAATGCTTTTTTGTCTTCTAAATGCATCGATGTTTCCATATTTTTTCCAGCATAACTATTAAAGAGATAAGCAACATTTTTTACTCAATAATTGCAACAATAGATGTCTTTCTTCTTTTGAATGTTATACCATTTCAAAATTTTCATCCTTATCCATGCTTGGTGACGAACAAACATTATCTTATGTGCATGCCATTCCATGAAGATAACATTTCAATATAAATTATTTTGTAGGCATCTTAATTTTAGCCAAGAGGCCAACTCATCTCGCATGATAAGGGAGGGGGGGGGGGGGGGGGGGCGCCAGGGGGGACTGCATTTGTCACCCTTCACGTCATGTGCCATGTAAGATACCACAAAATGGAAAAAAACATGAACTAAAGAGTGACACCTTTTCATATTCCCGTTGCATAGAATGTGAACCAAAGAGCCATAGCTTTTCATATTCCTACTATACACATAAAAAGGCCAAACGCAAACAAATGTAGAATGGGAATGGGAATGGAAATGATAATTTCATTTCCATTCTGTCTTCGTCTCCATCTGCAACTACTATTATAGGCCACTTGGCCTAATTGAACTAGCTTCGATGATGCTAGCTTTGGAGCTTTGCCAGAGCACTGGAAAGGCACCTACGATGATGGCCCATGCTTCAGTTGCAATAACAAGCTCATCAGCATGTAGTTTTTTAACCAAGGCAGCAATAAGGTAGTAGACTAGTCAACCCTTACTGCATCCTTGCTTAACACCAAGGGCCACGACATACACACATCATCAACAATCATAAGATAGTTTTTGTTATAATAGCTAAAAGATCCCTTCATTTAGGTTTCTTTTTTTTAGGATAAAATTTATATATGAATTAGGCCAATATGTTTCTTAACTAGCTTTGTTTAAATGTATGTTTTAGCATAAAATTTTGCAGGTAGGGGCAGGATGAGGGGTAGAGCCAGAGGCATTCGAGGAAAGACAGTAATGGCTACAGTTGAAGCTACAACCTGAGGAAAAGGGTCTTCTAAAGTTTCTGTGTCAACAATAGCCTTTGGTTATTAGAATCTCTTTCTAGAAACAAACTTTCTACTAGCCTTTTTATGTGTATTTTTGTTAATTTTTTTATAGTGAATTGTAATGTGTTGAACATTACATTTTGATGATTTTGTGCAATTTTCATAGTTTCACTTCAAGCTGAGCTCTTCTGTCATCAGTATTTAGCATGCCTTCCTATATATTTGCATTCCCAATGCAAAAACATTCCAAAGTTTGGTTCTGTTCTTTTCTCAATGCTTTCTAGAGTAGCAGAGAATTCTGAAATTGTAATTTTCTACTACTATCTTGAGTAATCTTCTTTTGCTACACCCATTTTCAATGTAAAGGAACATTTGTAAGTTGATTTTCTCTTTATCTCATTGTATATTTTGTGTAGGTTTTATCATTTCTATGACTGTGCTTTGAAATTTAGTAGTTACCATGGAGTAGATACATTCAGTTATTATGATTGTGACTACTTTTTCAGTTGAAATATGCATTTTAATAAAATGCAAAAATGTTAGCATTTTTGCTAGCACATGAAAATTATTAGCTAATTTGAGATGTTGGCCTAACTTTGGTCATAATTTTAACAATTTTTCCTGCTTATTGGGAGGACTTAAAGAGTTCAAATTTGATAATTTCTTCTTACCTTCTCACATGTAGTGAGGCCTTTTCTTTATGTACATATTCTTTGATTAATGGAATCTAATGGATGATATGGTTGTTAACCTGGTAAATTTTAAAAATGAGAACTTTTGCACCATTGGCACCCTAGACCCTGGGAAGATCTCCCGCAAGATCATGTTATGATGATCCTAGCTAATGTCAAGGAAAATGACAATGAGCTCTCTACCAATGCACATCTTGCCATAATCATAAATAACCAATTATTTATAAATCTTCCCTAGCGAAAGAGTCACTGCAGGGGAACCAATGATTATATTTATCTCAGTTATTCATAATCTCGACAATATATAATGATATATTTATAATCATAAACATAAATGATTATATATAATGATTATAAATATTTCATCATAAATAAAGTCGATTATTTATAATCATTTCATTATATATATCTTATGGATAATGCTAATCGAGACATAATCATTATGGGTTAGCATTATGAATGAATAAATAATATCTCTAAAATTATGGATTATGAGTAATATTTCATCATATCTTGGCTTGATTTATTATGAAATGTTTTCCATTTGAATGAATCTTATAATCCATAATATTTCAGATTATAATTATGGATTATTGCTTTAATTATAATAATCTCATAACATTTATTGGATTCCAAAATAATTATAATATAATAATTATGAATAAGGTGTTAGTATCATTTATATCTTGTCCATTGTAATAATAATGTCAATATACAAAAGCCCATGATATAATAATAACATTATTTATGCCTTTGTAACATGACTTTTTATATCTTCATGAATGAATATGCATTACAAATATATGTTGCAGTGCCAATTTAGTTTGATCTCTTTGTATTCCCTCACCCGCATGTGCCACATGCATGGGAGCTAAAGAATCAGTGCAAGGGAGTTGAACCTCTACTTAATTAATGCCCCCTAACCCCTTAGCTTCCCATTTGTCTCTTTGTATTCCCTCACATGCATGCACCACATGTAAGAGATCTAAAGAGTCACTGCAGGGGAGCCGAATCTCTATTCAATTGATGCCCCCTGACCCTTGGGCTCCCTATTCATCTCTTCATATTCCCTCATGTGTACGGCCCGACATGGTCTAATGTTTGTTGCATTATCTAGAGAACTTACACAAGAGAACTGCTACACAAGAGAACTTACAGGTCTAATGTTTGTTGCATTATCTAGAGTCAAGATCATTGATTCTTTAAAAATTCATCCTCCTTTCTATGTGCAAAGATACAAAAAGATTTTAGATGCTAAACATCTCCAAAGTAGAATTGCACAGGAAGTTCGTTTTTCTTAATTAGAGGATTAAGCATATTGAGTTCACACTTATCATTGTATTTTGCCTTTCGCTCAATCCTATTATACAGCTCTGTAATGTTTGTTGTAATAATTGTGCGATGTATTCCTTCATCAACATATACGAAATATATAAACTTTTATTTTAACCAATTTATGTTTACCAGTATATATTATTTGGAATACAAATAGTGATGATAACTTAAAAAATATAAAAAAATTAAATTCTACTCATAGCCTACGAAACCACTCCACTAGCTTAGTTATATATATATATATCTATAAATTGGCCAAGATGATTTTAGAAAAAATGATGTTAACCAAGCCCGACTACTGGAGGAGGTAACAAGATAACTAAAAACGGAATCACTCATCCCTCTTCTATTTCTCTACCACTGACCCAATTTAATTTTACCCTCTTGGTCAAGTTTGCCCTTTCTTTGTTTGTTTATGACATTTTTGAGCATTATTTATGCAAAAGATTTATTTCTCAAAAACGCCATAAACAAACAAAGAAAGAGCAAACTTGACTAAGAGGGTAAAACTAAATTGGGCAAGTGGTAGAGAAACAGAGGAGAGATGAGTGATTCTATTTTTAGTTATCTTGTTACCTCGTCTGGGCTTTGTTAACATCATTTTTTTAAAAAATCATCTTGGCCAATATATATATATATATAAGCTAGTAATTATGCTTAATGGTTGAAAAAAAGATTTTCTTATGTGCATGCTATTCCATGGTGATAACATTTCAAAATAAACCGTTTGGTGAAGGCATCTTAATAATGACAAACATTGTCTTATGTGCATCTTATTCGAGGGTGATAACATTTCAAAATAAACCATTGTGGTGTGGGTCGAGTGATTGATTATTATGCATATATTGGAAAATTGGAAAATAAATATAGTTGAACCTTGATAATGATCATTGGATACGAATTAGTTGGAATGCGTTATAGCTATTAAGAAAGACTATCCTTAAACTTTACGCATTACGAGCTATTAAAAGAAGACTAATTTTAAACTTATTAGTTGGCATGCATTGCGAACTTTTAAAAAAGACGCATATGCATTGGTTATTGTCTTATGTGCATGCTATTCCATGGTGATAACATTTCAAAATAAACCGTTTGGTGAAAGGCATCTTAATCATTGACAAACATTGTCTTATGTGCATGCCATTTCGTAGTGATAGCATTTCAATATTAGTCATTTGGGAGGCATCTTAATAATTATGCTTAATGGTCCACAAAAACATTGTCTTTATGTGCATGTTATTCCACGGTGATAACATTTCAAAATAAAGCGTTTGGTCAAGGCATCTTAATAATTAGTGATGTGGGTCCACTGATTGATTATTATGCACATATTGGAAAATTGGAAAATAAATAATCATTGGATATGAATTAGTTGGAATGCGTTACCAGCTATTAAGAAAGACTATCCTTAAACTTCACGCATTACGAGCGATTAAAAGAAGGCTAAAGTGGCGTGCATTGCGAACTTTTAAAAGAGACGCATATGTATTGGTTGGCGTGCATTACGAGATATTAAACTTTACATGGTCAACGATTACCAGTAAGAAAGATTGTAGGCCTGTCCCTGCTGTGATCCTTCAACAATTAGATGTCTCTGTGATTGGCGGGTTGTTCCTAAGCTTTCCTTTTATTTGCAGTGATTGGATTTGATGCAAGTCTGTTCAATTTGGCATACTTTGCTTCGCTTGCAAGAACTCGAGAGACGCATTTTTTCAGTTCATCAAAAACTTCATTTTTTTCAGTTGAGGCGTCTGGACTCTTGTGTTCTGTTATTTTAACTTGTTTTCCAAGATCATCACTATCGTTTGATATCTCTCTCTGTAGTTTGATTCATTCAAGCTCAAGCTCTTGCGTAGTAATACAATGGGTAATACATGCTCCGCACGCCCTTGTTCTGGTTGCTGCGGCTGCTCCAGTTGCTGGGATTGCACTGATCGTGATTCTCCTGCAAGGCCGAAGGTTCCACAAGGAGTGCCATGGATTCCAGTTGTGGATTCTTCACAGCATCATCAAATATCACGACCACAAAAGGATGCAAGAGCTTCTGTTGTTGCTGCTGACCTTCCAGCTGGGGAAGTAACAAGAACCATCCCTGCTCACGACCAAGCGTTTTCTACATCTTCTGCTACTGCTGCTGCTTCTATTCATCCAACAACAACTGCTGTTGCAGCAGCAGCAGCAAAGGAAGTTCAGACTTCCACCGTCACATCCACGAATCGCATATCTGGAGAAGCCTCAACTTCTTCTTCCTCTTCTGCGTATCATGCACACCAGAGTATTCTACACACGGCAGAGGACGGGATTGATGCAGAGCTGGACTTGCTTGCTGCAGATATCCGTGCCCTTTTATCCTTCGCTAAGGTACGTTTTTGTGCATCTCTCTCACGTCTCACGTTCTTTTCTTTTACCGAGCAGTATCTCATTTTTGTAAATGAGAAAAAATGAGATTTACAGGGATAAGATATCACTTGTAAATTTTAAGTGATGTTTAACCTGTCGCGATTGACGGGGATCTCTCTTTCCTAGACAGCCCAGTCAACTCGCGAGTAATCCTGAAAAGTAGAGTAATTGCAGAATTAAATCGGCTTTTTAATAAAAATGAAATAAATTATTTTAGTAAATCCATAAGCAGGCAGTAAACGGTTGGTTGTTGCATTGCAGTTACTTAAGAAAATTAAGTTACCGATAATTCCTTACCTTCATATTTTCCTTTCTAAGGTTCTTTATCGACTTTCTTAGCTCTTCCGCTCTCTCTCCCCCTTTATGTAGCTCTTTCTCTTCATTCTTTGAGGTTGCATCTCTAACTTTCTATTCTTCTTTAACCTTGCACCTTTACCTTTCCCATCTTTGGCCACCATGGCTTGTACCGTTGTGAAGCCTTGTAAATATTTTTATCTTTCAATCGTAAATAGTGTTTACAAGGTTTTAACCTATGCATCAAAAGAATCTGATTCGTGAAAGCCAGGAATTGAGGATTTGTGATTCTCAACGTGTTTGGGTACATGTGTCTCAAGAAAAAGTGGGGCGGGTTAATAGCTGGGGATGTGATAGAAAAAATTTAAATATATTAGTTTTTCTAAAAAATTATCTCATATATCATAAAAAAACATTGTAGAATATGGAATAAGTACAATGTAAATCCAAAATATTGTTAATGCTTAAAAATTTCAAAGATTGCAATATCACCATTACATTGAAGCAAGAAAATTTGCAAAGGTATGGAGGGCATGGAATCCCTTTCCTTATTCAAGAGCCATAATCTGCCTAAACATATAATTTTTGCAACAACCAAAATGATAGCAATAAAATGAAACCTTTTTTTTACTCAATTTAGTCTTTTTAAAAATGAAATTAAGCCTCAAGCCCCAACCAAATTTATAACAAATCAGATCTACAAATACTTTTGTTCAATTACGACATGTGAGTAGTGCCATAGGGCCATGTTGAAGACAACCACATTATAAAAATACACAACTTAACTAAACTAGGCACAACCAAGTAACTCACCTCATGATGATTGAAAACCTTTGAGACAATGGGGAATTGACACTAGTCATGATGAAGGGGAAAGTAAAAACAGAGCACTATAACCTTGCATATGGCCATTGGCCATGTGCTGGTGGGCATGGTTGGCCCATAAGCAAACAAATTTTGAAAAAAGTTGAACAAACATCCACTCGTCATCGTGTTAATGACTCATGACCCATGACGATGACCCTGTTTTGTTTTGTTTTTGTTTTTTTTTTTTCCGCAGAGATATGGGAAAAAGAGCAAGAACCAGCAATGACCAATAAACATGCATGAGTCATGGCAGAACCTTTGAGGCTCCCAAAGGCCAGTCCATGCAAATGCAATGTTTACCTCGCAGCCCCGTGCCAAACTTGATTTCCGTATGACCCAAATTTGGCCCTTTGGCCTTCGGTTACGAAAAGTACCCCTTTTGTGATTTCCCTCTGTTTGTTTATTCATTTGTACTCTGTTTTCTGTGGTCTGTGTCATGCCGATGCCATGAATCTGGTTACTTGCTGGCCACTTAACAATGAAATGAAGTTTCTGGGAAGATTCAGAGCAGGAGAAGACAAGTATGATTTTAATGCACAATGCAGACATTGAGAACAAGGCAATAATAATATGAGGCAAGGCAAGGCGACCATTTCAATGTATATGTACTGATCCAGACAAAATTTCATTGAAAATTATGAAATACGTACCCATTGCGGATTTAATGCGCTTATGTATGCGCTCCTGAATCCAACGTGAACAGTTCGTGAAAATTTATCTGGAATAGCAAATCTCCAGGGCATAGGTTTTAACCATTTTAATTATTATGTTCACTTGATTATGTTTGTATAAATGAAGTTCTTACTAGAAAGTAGAAAGAGCTGAACAATAGCAAAACTTTAAGGCACCTTGTGAACAGGATTTTGTAGCATAACTAAATGCTAGCAACATGGCAATTATTACACATAAGTAGTATTCCAAAAATTATTCAAAAAGGGTATAGGCCCTTTTAAGGTGTGGATTTCTTAACATTGATGATGGAATTCCAAATAAAGTTGTTTCTTTAAATAATATTCGTTTTTTGTTAGGTTTAATGTTTTTGGTTTTGTTAAAACTTAGGAAGATATTGATTTTGTAAATTCTGTAGTTCTTGGATTTATTAAATTTGTTGCAACAAATACAAGAGTAGGTCAAAGAGGTATACTTTTTGGGAGCATTGTAGTGTTAGTGGAAAAATCTCTTGAAAATTGTGTGCTTTTAAAAATAATTGATAATCATAAATAATATGTTTTGGCTAAAAATCTTATGTCAACATGGTTGAGCTTTTCTTGTTGTATGCTATTTTGCTCCTAGAGATGCTACATTGTATGATTTTATAGAGTTGTCTTATAATCATCCTGTTTGATTCTTAGGCAAAGATATTGTAAAATTCGTAGCAAAAGGTTCAGTATTATTTGTGCAGATTTTAATGCAAGAATAGGTTCACAGTCAACAAAAATTATTCAATGGTAACATAATGTTTGTACTTCAAACATTGTTGAAGATCATAACTGGACCCAAAGCTAGATTTTGTAGATGCTAGTATTAATAAGATGAGTCAACAACTATTAGAACGGATAAAAAATTTTGGTTTTCTAATTTGTAAGTAGAAGATTTTAACACAGATGTGGGGTAATTTGGAAGGCAAAAGACAATTTTACTTACACCACATTAGATCTAATAAACTAGATGTAGAAGTTCATGATCTTAAGTTTCCAAACAGTTCTCATGATATTAAATTTGGAAGTGGAAGATAGATTCAACTCCTCTGAGAAAAATGTATTTGTAGGTTGTGTAGATCGAGAACCCTTAAAGATGAGTTATGTATTTCGTTCTTGTGCTATAACTATCCATTTGAGACAATTTGTAAAGTATATTTTTATTTTTTCATGAAAATGTAATATCTGTCCACTACATAGTATGGGTCTTCCAACATCATAAAGCTTCATTTCATTTTATTTCAATACCTTTTTCATCTAGTTTCTGAATCATTTTCAAACCGAAACCCATTCAATTTATGCCTGCCATCTTGAATGCAGGGATATCCCTTTTCATCTTCTCGTTCAAATAAGCCCAATGTGAGATGCTGGAAATTGATCAACACTACGGAAATTTCTAAGATAAAAGACTTTTGCTCTGAATCTGCTGATGCTGCTTCTAGCCTGGTGAGTTCTCTGTGCCAAAATAAAATAAAAATAATTTGCATTAGTCACTGTTAAACTATTTCTTACTATTCACTATATAGTCATGAGTGCTAATGATAGTTGTCAAATTAAACACCAAAATGATTATTCTGTTTCTCTTGAGCAACAGAAAGATTCAATATCTGGTACTGCTGGAGGTGATGTTTTGAAGAGTGTTGCCAAAACCTTGTTAAATGGGGTTGGCAAAGCCCACTGGGTGGCAGCCAGCCTGGTGGCTGTGGGTTTTGTTTTGGACAGAGTCGATCTCATTTCATCAAATAAATCAGAGTGTATTGGTCTTTTGGATGAGATGTCCCGTCTCACTGAATACCTTCAGAAAATAAAGAAAAAGCCTAAAATCAAGGAACAACTCGCTCCATTCATGGAAGAGGCATTGCATTTAATTTTTCAAGGAACAATTATGTGTTTTTCACAATGCACATCTTCTAACTGGTTTAAGTGTGTAGCTATAATTTTTTTTAATTGTTTTGCTTTCAATAAATGCATCATGTATAGAGATGATTTTTTCTTAGAATATCTTACATGATCCATTAACAATTAAAATGCAGATTCTTTGCAGCTCAAGTGGATAAAAAGCATTTGCAAGAGCTAAAGGAAGATTTAGACAAGATGTATAGACATCTTATGTTCCAAGTAGTTTTTCATTTATACAATGATCAAGAGACCGTGGAAGTATTTCCAAGGAAACAGTTTTACCCATGTCATGTAGGTTAGTTACCAAATGCCTTGCCTGTTTCATTTCTTTTCCTTGAATCTCTTGAAATAGGAATATTTTATTAGCATATAAATCTAAGAGCTAACAACTGTAGTTAATATTTTCTGAATTTTCTTAGTATGAATCATAGATTGAAAAACGGGATGGGATCAGGAAAATTGCAAGGTAATTTTTAAAATTGAATAGGGAATATGGAAATAATTTGTTATAAAAATCAGATTTGAATAAGCAGAATTAGGAAAGAAAAACATATATCCATCAAAGTTTGACTACGGCCTTTTCCAATTTTATTCCATGGTAAAGTTTATTTTAAATGAGAATTCAATTGTAGAACATTCAGTGCAGTGGCTGAGAGTGAGCAACACCATTTCAAACCTGAAAAATCAAATATAAAAATATAAGTTTATAACCAATTATATGATCGATCCCATTTTGAATGGGTTGACTTATTGTAGTGTGGTTAATCTCAGATTTCTGAGTCTATGAATTTTTAATTTTGAAATATGCATCCTCACCTCATTATTATTTCATTAAGTTAATGTTATTGTGAATGGATACAGTAATTTCCATGGAGAGTTTGGAGAATGTTATAGGCCTGTTAGAATTGGAGAGTGATAATAAAGCTGTAGCCGTGATTGTATACGGGTTTGGTGGCATTGGCAAGACTACACTTGCAGATGCAGTGTATGCAAGTTGCAGATGCAGTGTATGCAAGTTTGGAAGATGTAGATGATTTTAGATTTTGCAGGGCAGTGCTATATGACACCGTAGAAAGCAAACCCCAGTTAACAAAAGTGCAGAAAAAGATCAGAGACGCTATATTACAAAAAGAAACAACAGAGCCAGAATCTCCCACTCAAGGCCAGATGCTGCTGCTGGATTGCCTGAAGACTCATTCTTGTGTGATCTACTTAGATAATGTACTGGGTATTCAAGAGCTTGCCAGGTGTTTGCCCCGGCAACTGAGCTCCTCCAAAAAACTGCGGCTGCTTATCACAGCCAGAGATGCCTCTGTGCAAAATGGCTTGACCATGCCCAACGTAAAGCTGTTTCCTGTGGATTCGTTGCCCAATAAACAAGCCCAAGAAGTGCTAAAGACTCACATGGGAGATGATGCCTCAACTGAAATCAGTGAAATTGACCAGCATGATGTTGCAGTGAACATTTGCGGGGGAGTTCCTTTGCTGATAGAACTAGTTGGCAGATGTATATCGCACAACAAAGATAAAGCCAAGGCTCTGCAGGTTGTCAGAGACGAACGTAGACACTCCCAGGCGCAGCGTTTCGGTGGGTGTAACGTGGATATATTTTCATTTGCTTTCAATGATTTGCAAGAGCACTATCAGCATGCATTCCTTGATATCTGCGCGTTCTTCTCGAATGGACGCTGGCTATGGTTGGATATGGAAAGGCTATTTGGAGTGGATACCATGCAACTTTTAGAGAACAGAGCTCTTGTGAAAAGCCGACCTTGGCAATATTATGAATTTATGGTAATCCAAACAGAGGAAGAAAATGCATTGCAGGTACACGACGTTATTTTAGAGAGGGCCAGGGAAAGATATATGCGTAACAGAATCACCTTCATCTCCCAATTTCAGAGGTTGCCGCAGATGCCGTCCACGAGCACTAAGGTATAAATCTTTAATTTAATTCAATCCAAATTTAATGGCGGCTGCCTTGCTATTTTGGATTGGGAAGTTTACCATGAATGCGTAGATGATTCATGATCAATATATATATATATATATTGCATTATTGTTATTATTATGATGCACATGACAAGCTACCTGCAGGACGTTGATGTGCTGCAAGGTGTGATGGGCGTATATCTTGAGGAGACCCCTGAGGAACCCTTGCAGTTGTCTTGTGAGAGTTTGGATGCCATGTCTTCCTCTTTGCGCATATTTTGCAATTCCACTACCGCATCTTTCCAAAGCGATGTTATAGAGATCCAAGGAGAATGCAAGGCTACCTTCTCGAGGCTTATTTGTTGGTTGTGTCTGTTGCAGAAGCCACCATTTGAGCTGAGCCAATGCAGCCAATTGCGGTGGTTGGCATTTGCAACAACGAGCACGGTGGTGTTGGATAAGGTACGCTAAAAACGTTGTTTTCTTGATGCATGCACTTTACTTTGCATTATTATTATTAATTTTTAACTTGAAATAATTCTAAATTAAGGAAACATATCCCTGGGTTGCCATGTGTTTAGATGCCACCATCTTTAATGGAGTTAGACATATATTATGTCGAGGCCATTGAAGGACCTGCCATTGCCATGGGTGCGTCAGAGCACGTACCAAAGATAGAAGTTTTAGAACTTAACGGAGAGTATTTAACGGAGATACCGGTGGGTGTGTTGCCAAACATAACATCCTTGTCAATGCTGGCTATACATGATTGCAAGAGGTTGAAAGAGGTGCCCGATGAATTTCATCTCTTCCCTCGTCTCAGACATATCGTCTTAGAAAAGGTGCCGTTGCAAAACTTTCCACAGAGCATCGGAAACTGCGTAGGCCTGAGGAGATTATTTGTGCGAGATTGTGATAAGCTTATGGACCTCCCTGAAGGATTGGGGCAGCTCTCATCTTTGGAATCATTGGACCTGAGTGGCTGCAAAGGCCTTGTACAACTTTTCCAAAATATTGACAGGCTGGTCTCCCTCCAGAATTTGTTGCTGAAAAATTGTCAAAATCTGAGGGAATTAGGATCATCCTTTCATTCCTTACCATCTTTGCAACTGCTGGATGTGAGCGGATGCATCGGACTGGAAGTAACATGGGTGGACGTGTTTGCTCACATGAAATCTCTGAAATACCTGGACATCCGCCGTTGTCCAAAACTTACAGAGCGGTGGCATCATATTGACAAGAAAGATGTACAAGTCAATTGCATTTTCTAATGGTTATTAGATTAAGGATTTTTCAAAATGTTTTTCAAACCGGTCATTGATTGTGCTTTTACCAATTAATGGCAGAACCGCAAATCCAGTATCCATAGTTTGTGGGAAAAAATTGTATCAACTAACATTACCAATATCATTTTTTGGGTCTGAATTTGTTGAATTAACTTATCGCTAGATTTAAATACTTGCTACGATACGATTTTTTGCATTACATTGGATTCTTTTCTTTGTGCTATATCTATCACTTTGTACTATAATTAACCTACTTTCTTCCAATAATGCTAAAATTATTGTTGATTAGCCTAGCCTCGTTTTATATGTTTGTGAGTAAGAATACTTGATGACTTCTTTTATTAATATCTTTGCAAATAAGATGCATAATTTTTTTTTCTTTCTGATGTATATTGATTTAAAACATTCAGCAAAGAAATAATATGCAAGCTATGAAAGGTATAACAAAATATATAATTACAATACATAAGTACAATATTTAAGTTACTTATGGAAAGTAATGAGGTAATGTTACAAGAGTGCAACATGCTCTAGGTCATTTATACATAAGTATACAGTGTTAATCATTTATAATTAAACTCTAAATTTTTATGTCTAATCTAAATTTTTCAACAAGTTCACTAATGAACATACTTTTATATGCTCTTTTTTGCAACACTCTAGAATCTTTTATATTAAAGAAAAGTGAATGCTTAATAATCAAATTGTTAAATTGCACTAGTTTTAAAAGGTCCTTAGAAAATCTCTACAATTCCTAACTATATCTTTAGAGCATATTCTTTGGTTTAGAATAATATTAGCAATTATTCAATATAATTTTTGATAAAAGAAATAAGGAATTAAATTTTGCTCAAGAGTCTTACCACTAGGCTAACACCTCATTGGTAAAGTACCATATTGTAGAGCATGATTTGGCCTATAATGAGGTGTTGGCCTAGTGGTAAAACTCTTGATTTGAAAGCTCTGAATTATGGGTTTGATTTTGATGGTCAATGCTAAGTTATAAGTTCTAATTAGATTATATATTTTGGGTTATATATATATTTTAATTATTTAATGTTTAAACATCCCCACCCCCCTAGAATGTGGAATCTTATTTTTGATTTTAGTTCCCTCCCCTTTATGCATAATGTGTTTCTTTATTTTTTATTTTAAATTTAAAATTTAACATAGTATCAAAGTGTGGTTTTTTATCCTTGATTTTAAAATTGCAATCATCATTCTTCACTAGTGAACTATTTCAATGTTTATTCTTGTGCATTGACATTTATTACTACTATTGATTGTGTTTCATTGTTGTTGATGATTATATAATCATTCCATCATATTTTATTGCTACTACCACCTATCATGTTATTAATTCATCCAAGGTTGGAAATTAACAACAAAGGGAGGTGGCTCTTAAATGAAAATCATACTATGGTTAATTACAAATTTTGTCTTGTAATATTTATGAAACAATATGGGTCAAAATTAGAAAATATAAACTAGTCATCATCATCATAGCCTTATCTCAATAAAATGACGTTGGCTACATGAACTCAAATTTACCATTTGTATGTATGAAGAGCGACATCATTTNGCTACATCATTGTTTATTTGTAATTTCAATAAATAATTTTCAATCATTCTTTACTTCATTTTTTTAGTCTTCCTTTTGAAAATAGTTCTAGAAGAATAATGTAGCAACCTTCTTTTATAGGCTCATTATTTTAACTTCTTTGCACATGCCCAAACTATCTAAGACACCATTCCTGTAAATAAAATAACTAAGAAGTAGAGAATTAGTAAAATATAGTTGTAGACAAATCAACAATGAAAATTTAAGAACTTGTTAAAAGATTTGTAAAGCAAGTAATATATATTTAAATTGTATTAAGAGAAGGTAACAATAACTTATTGTTTCCTAGATAGAGCTTAAGGCATTAAGAGGGGGAATGAATTAGGGCCAAATATATAAAAAAATTGCTAGTCAAAATGTAACGAAAACCCTAAAACTAAAAAAGAATTATCTCAGAAGAATAAGTAGCTCTAACAAAAATAACAAAGTAGACAAAGCTTTTAAGGTGGTTTAATTGCTAGAACGGCTAACCTCCTCCACTGTAAAATTCTCTTCAAATCCATAGGGATAAAGCAATTAGAAGTGAAACACATTATCCTATCTCAAATTAGAGACATACAATTCACCAATCTTTGAGAAAAAAATAGAAATTTTTTAGAAAGAGGACAAAAAAGAAAGAATAAGAGCAAGGAAGAAAATTCTGAGGTAGACAAAAATCCAAAACAGAATCCACAAGAATGAGCTTGTAGTTTTCATTTTATTGTAAACACATTTGAGCTATTCTTTCAAGGCATTATAGATCTTTTAGGAGGAGGGAGTTAAGAGGATAGAAGCTATATTGGTTTAATGTTCATTGTAGAGATGAAGTTGCAAGTTGGAAAGTCATTTCCATTGTTCACCTTTTCCCATTAATACTATTGGGTACAAAGTTTAAGAAAATATTAAAGTTTATCATGAATGGAGGCAATTGGTCATTTCAGTTTGTGCATCAATGACAATAGCTCTATATTTTCTATGCTTAGCTCATAAATAATAGCTCTTTACTATCTTCATTTAATATCAGACAACCCTGTTATCTTCATTCATTAGTTTTACTACCTTATAGCAGTACTAGCTCTAGTTTTACTAAAATAGCTCTAAAATATTCCATAAATTTTTATGACCATAAGCTTTCTAACCTTTAAGAAAAATAGAACTTTGTTAACTTTTTAATGATTTGGATAAGCTTTATACTTTGAAAAAGAGCTTTATTTTTAACCACAAGCTTTTATACATGTTTATAGTTTCTAACTTTCTTCGTAAAAACATTATAAATATAGTTTTTCCCTTTTTTAGAAAAACTTTACCATAGTCTTGAGCTTAACTTTAAGAAGAAGACTAAAGCTCTTTTGATATGTATCCATGGCCTACGACATCAATTGGACTAGTACATCCTTAAGCTCTCCTCCATAAATAGCTTTGCCTAAAATAACATTTTCTTGATTTGGGCTTTTTACATAGTAGAAATTAGCCATTTATGTTTTCCTATGGAGCTTTTAGTTTAGCTAGGTTTTTATTAAATATGGATATGTTATACTCACAACCTCAAAATAAGGGACGATCCTAATAGTTTTTATATTTTTTAGGAAGGGTTATCTTTTCCATAGGATTAGCTTTTAACTAAAAACAAGCTTTTTGATGTTAAGGAGTCAACAAATATTTGAACAAGAGAAGAAGCACAACTTATTTTTATATTTTGGTGTTTAAATAAGCTTTTTGGTTCTAGAAATTGGTTTCAGAGCTAACTTGGTATGCCTTTTCGGATGAACTTTTTGAATCTAGAGCTAACATAGTGAAGCTTTTTGAATGAGCTTTTTGGTTTTAAATTTTAGGTCTAGAGCATGGAAAGGCTTTTTGAATGAGCCTTTTCATTCTAAATTTCAGTTCTAGATATGATGTAATAAAGCTAACCTTCTCTTTGTTTGAACACTTTATTTTTAAAAAGAAAACTATAGCACAATATCTACCACTCATAAAATCATAAATAACCTTTTGCTTTTATTTGGATTGAATCATTTAGATGAGCTTTTGAGTCAATGTTAAGATTTTTTAAACAAAAATGGTTCTATAAGTGAAGTTAGCATTAAGCCCTTATTTTTAGCAAAATGGATATACAAGCTAAGTCAACGTTGAGCTTTTTTTTTTATAGCAAAATTGATTGTCCAATATTCTCCTTAAAAATCCTTTTTAAAAACTAAACTTCTCTTTTATGTCATGCAACAAGAGCCAAGACAATAATTACTTCTTTTGTACAGCTAAATAAATCAAAGCCAGTTCTAAACAATGAGACAACTTCAAGAAAATTACAACTATTAGTTTTTAAATAAGTAAATATTGAACTAGAAATCCATTCTAAAAAACTTATCAAATAAAAGAGCAAGCTCTACATGGATTTTTTTCTACAATTATTACTTACCCTGCAACTTACTTCCCTAAAAAGAACCTACAACTATCATTAAGGTATTGCAAACTTAGAATATTTAACAATCTTCCATTTTTTGAGATTAAAAAAGATCCCAACCAGAGCTATGGAGAAAATAAAGCAACAAAGAATCTCATCAACTCAACATGCTTGAATGAATTAGGCAAATAGATCATTATAGCTTATGCATTTATAGAGCTTGAATAGAACAAAGTATAAAACTAAAAAGGAAAATTACCTCAAAGAAAACATGAAATTAGCTAATAAAAATTCAAAAAGCATCAACATCATTCAACCAAATTAAAAAATTAAAAGACACAAATTTGACACTCCAACAACTTGTATCATATAAGCTTATATTAAATAAGCAAATAAAGCATGTTATCCAAGCATATAATCATACAACCAATCCATGTGGAAAAAATCTAAAGCATTAGAAGCTCATTGATAGCACACAAGTTCATACAAAAACAAAATATAGAAAAGTCAACTACTAAGCAAAAAAAAAAAAAACCTAAAATTAGAACAAAACTTTAAAAAAAGTCTTATGGTCACATAGAATCAAACCACCTTAGTAGAGTTATTGGAGAAAAAATTATCACATTTTGCTAATAAAACAATACACTGCATATAGAAATTATATTCTCCCTCCTTTTCTTTAGAACTATGAAAAGTAACTTCCCCACAAATAGTATTAAAAAGAAATAGTTCAACACACGAATCTTTATCAAAAAGATAACATAAAAAGGAGAGTATTAAAGTAGCCAATCGAAATAAACCATCATATCCATGGATATACACTAAAGCTTCTAAGTGAATCAAGAAGATTTTTGAAAGCTTAGAAAATAACTAAGAGCTACAAAGCCTAAGAGAGATTGAGTAACAGTAAACATTCACATGAGAATATAGTTGGAGAGAAGTAAAAAGGGAAAGCTCATGATAATTTAGGAAGTAGGTGGAGAAAATCATGGTGAGAAAGTAGTAGGAATGTCTAGAGTAGGGGATACAATGACCAATAACAATTCAAAGTCAAAAATAAAAGAGGAAATATGTAGAGAAAAATATATAGACCCTATAATTTACCCATGGTTTGTTCAATTTACTTCATCTACCATGCCTAAATCTAGTATTAAGATCATCTTTCAATCATGATTCCTATGCGAAAATGTGTGAATTTTTGTATAGTTTTAATAATGGTGTTGAATTTGCATGGGCACTAGGCTCTTTAGCTACTTCTTAAAATTACCATACTTTTTCTACAATAGGAACGTTTCCATTGCTACAATTAGGCTTGTTTTTTTTAAAAAAAATCCCTAAATTAATCTAGGAGGTTTTAGATCTTTATGTATATTTTGGTAGGGTAGTCACACCTAGTAATGTCTTTAAGTATATAAACCTATCTTTCCTTAAATATTTTGTAAAAATATTCTCTCTTTACTCTTTTTTTAAGATATAAGATAGCTTTAGTATTTGCAGTTCCACTTAATCATAGAGAAAATGATATTTTATTTTAATATGTTTGGTTTTGTCATGAAAAACATGATTTTTTAAAATGGAAATAACAACATTATTATCATAATAAATAAAAATAAATCAAAAAGCATGATACCAAAGAACTGTAGAATTTTACACATCCAAACAATTTGTTTGCAACAATGAGAAGAAAGTTCATATTTAGCTTCTGTTGATGAAGATACAATAGAAATATACTTTATTCATAACCATGATACTAAGTTTTTACCAACAAACTGGTATTTTCCATTAGTATATTTTTTATCATCTTTGTTGCCAACCCAATTAGCATTTGTGTAAGCCTTTGGCTCAAATGTTCTACTTGTTGGATATTAAAGCCCATAATTTATTATACTCTTCAAATAGTGAAAAATTCTTTTAGTTGTTAATAAATGTGATCCTCATGGATCATCATGAAATCAAGAAACTAAGCCTACCACATAAAATATATCAGATATACTTGCTATTACATAATGAAGGCTTCCCACAATGGAGCTATGAAATCAGATTTCTTTCCATCCTCATTCTTGCATAGGTATACATTTGTATTTGGAAGAGTAACATCAGTGTTATACCCACCTTTTTGATGTTCGAGTGGGCTAAGAAGGTGTGAGTGTAATATTGTCAGCTTCTTTTAGTACTAAAATTCTATGGTCTCAAGGCTGGAAAATCATAGTGATGCTAATGCTAATCCTAACATTAGCATCAATGTCATTAGGAAAACATACCCTAAAAGTGCTATCACCAATGGCATTTTGGGCTTCTACAAGCTTCAAGTAGTTGGCCCTCATCATGCCTTAGAGGAAAAATATTAGTTTTGGTAAGTTGGATAACTTTCAAAAGTTTGAAATGACAAGTTTCACATAAGTGACACTAGGATATGTTGATGATGTTGTTACATAATGATGAGATGGTTAGTGATGTTAGGTGAGATTAGGTGAACCATGTGATTACATCATAATCAAATTGTTACAAGGGTTAGTGGAAGTTAGTAACATTGCATCACCACATCATCTTTAGTGTGTGATCTTAGCTTTTCAAAAATGAAATATGAGTTGTTACTTCTAGCTCTTATGAATTTCAAAACCTTAATCCTAGCCCTAGGCCTATAAATATGAAGTTCTAGCACATGTTAGGGTAATCTCTCAAGATTTAAATATACTTTTGGAATTTTAAAAGATGCTAAGAGCACCAACATTCGTGCCACCTACATTGCTTGTGTGGTTCATGGTCATCCTTACATCCTTAACATCCTATCAACTCTATCCTGATTCCTACATATTTGATAGTACACATGGATACATTGATTCCAATGTTAGCATCTTCTAGAATATTTCTAGTATCATTAAAGCTAGTGTTAGCATTATTTGCTATAATGCCAATGTCACCTATAGGAAAATATGTAGCAATGATTGTATTTGACCCTTGAACTGATTCCAAACAATGTTAACAAGCTTCTCATTCATATGAAAACTCTTAAGGCATCAAAATTCATCATCTCTACCCTAAATGAAGTTTATTCATCCAATTTCCAACTTCAATTTGTATCTCATGTATTATACTCCTTGGCCCTCCCTAGGAGGCAAACTTTGCCATTATATCAAATAAGGCATTTTTATATTGAGAAGAAATAAATCAAGACCTTTCCCACATATTGGTTTATTATTTATTATCCATTTTACACTTTTTTAATTATTCCAAGTATACTTACATTACCTAGATCTTATTCACATTTCTTAGATCCTATTAATTTTATCATTAAATTTATTATTGTTTATGAATTCCCCTACCATTTCTAAATCATGGATGGTAGGCTAAGTCTATATTTGATTAGAGGTTCATGCCCATTTATTTCATAATCATTGATTTATTAAGAGTTATATTATTTCAAAGATCATTTATAGCCATAAGCTGGATATTCAAACATTTAATTCATGGAGGTATTTTTGCATATCTGTGAGAACATATTTACAAGAACAATAAGTTTTTTCTTTGGTTATGCCAAGGCATTTAAGCATTTTTTGAATATATTTTACATTGAAAATAAAGGTACCCTATTTAAGTTGCTAAATGTGAAACCCTAAAAAATGAGATATCTCTCCCATCGTATACATCTCAAATTTTAATTTCATGGAATTAATAAATTTTCTACACAATCTTAAGCTTAAATTCTTGATATGATATGAATACTAAAAGCATTTTGATGCATTTTATTCTTGCAATTAGAGCTAAAGTATCTTGATGGTCAAACCCTTTAATCTAAGAAAAGCCTTTTACTACAAGTTTTGCTTTGTTCTTGATGACTTTGTCATTATCATTCAACTTTTTTGTAAATATCCAATTTGCAACAAAACATACTATTAAATCATGATCCATGGCTCCAAGAATTATATTTTTTATTATTTTCCTAATAGGAGTTTCTAGAATATCTAACTTATATATGAATCTTTATGTTCTTATTTTTTGGACCATTATTAAGAGAAATCTCTTACTCTATTTCTCCTTCTTTAGTAAAAATCATTTAATTCTATGTAGATTTACTAGGTTGTTGATGTCCTAAAATGTCATCATCATTTTTTTTCATTAGATGCACTCATATCGTTCTCAACCTTGTGATTGGCTTCTTTTGATAATTCATCAATTTTAATATCTAGAAATTTAACAATATTTGATATTCTTAAATTTAAAAAATGATAATCTTTTAGTTGATTAAAATATCTAATAAACACACCATCATCACATCAACTATCAAGCTTATGAATAGTGTCTTTATTCTTAATATAATCTTTTCTAGCAAAGATTTTAACATATTAAACATTGGTGCTTTTACCAAACCACATTGGATAAGCAGCTTTATCAATATGAAATCTT
>MNCI01023875.1:84955-104837 GCA_015680685.1 Gnetum montanum | reverse complement strand
AACCTTGTTCATATATCCAAAACTAGGAAAGATAATTTCCCTATCCTCTCACTTAGGTATAAGCTTGATATATGATACGACAATATGAGCCTTTCAATGCTTCCCATTAGGAGTGGGGAATTAGACCATGGGATTGGCAACACCTCCAAAGATAATTGGAGGGGGCTATTTTAGGTTACATCCATGTAATTAAAAAACTTTACAAATTTGAAAATATTTACTAAAACATGTCTTCAGTTTTAATCTTCAAAATAGATGAATAAAAAAATTAGCACATAAATGCTATCTTCATAGGAATTGAGTTAGATGGGGATAATTCATTCAAATCAAATCTCTATTAGCTATACTTGGCTATGGCTCATGTAAGGAAAACTTTCTTCTTTAAATGTTGTTCCTTTAAATTCATGAAGGAATTTAGCTTATGTAGGCTATGTAAAACAAATTTTGTCTAACTACTAAGTCGCATAGGATTTTTCTCATAGCCTTCCTTATTCCTAATGGTTTGTCTTGTTAGCTTAGTCACAAAGTTACATTATGTAGTAGCTTGCTTACTTACCTACTCGCTTGCTTATTCCATTTTTAAGATTGTTATAGTAAATCCACAATTTAATTTAAGTTTATGGTGTAGTTTTGAAATTAATTTCTCTTTTTTTTTAATTATTAATCAATATAATGGATATGATATGCTTAATTTTTGGTTGATTCAATAGGTAAACAATGAAACTATATAGAGTTTCTTTAGAGAAGCTTTGCTACTTTATAAAATAATTACTAGCAAGCTCCAATGGCTTTAGCAAGCAACTTTGTTAGTATACTATGTTGGTAGCACTTTACTTGTTGAGTCCCCTAGTGCCTTAGTTATTAGAATCACATAGCATTTGCACAATGCTAGAATGGCTACATTAAGCATCCTTCATCCTTTATAATTTGATACAAGGTCATATATGCCCTCATAGCTAAGCAAAAAAAAAAAAATCAATTTTCTTTTGAGATGATCTTATAGATTACACCTCCTTTCTTAAGTTTTCCTATTAAATTTCTTATATTATAAGATCCTCGAGATGAGATAGATATGTATGCAATAGATATGTTATTCTATGTCATCATTCGAATAAACATACCATTCATAGATAATTTTAATAAATTAACAAAGGAGGTATATCATACATATATCAATAAGAATTTCAATATTATAATTTTTTTTAAATTAAAGTGTTTATAAGGTAGACTCAAGCATGCATGTTATTGAATCCACCTCTACAGGTGGATATGGATGAACTAATTTGGCTATTAAACCTATCTCAACTAGGTGTAGGTTCACTCATAGCTAATCAATTCCAAGTACTGCTTATTTTACCCAATGGTGTAGATGGCTTATTTGAAAAAATGTATCCCAAGGATTATTTAAAATTATATATCCTAGCCATATGTGTCTCTATCAAGGTAGGAGAGAGGTTTATTCATATCCAAAATCCTTCCTAAGATAGCCAATACATCAAAATAACACATTCAAGTAATTTATAATAAATTCCTAGTAATTTATTTCTAGTAAGAAGCATTGCAATTTTCAATAGTGATACAACTATTATCATTTATAATCTACATGCATGCTTGTATGCTTTATCTATATGATATCTTCTTTCATCTAACATGATATAGTAGCTTAGCTAGTTGACTTCTCTTTAGAGGAACATAGTTGAAGCATAATAGTAATTCTAATGGCAATTAACTTCAATCAAGTGGGTTGCATCCCTTGCATAGCAAAGTAGGATCTATCTATTTATTTATCTTTTTTACTATAGCTCTTCTTTTCATTACTTCTTCCTTGACCAACATTCAAGAGTATTGTGGGTGTTGGTACCATAGAAATCACAATGCTTACCTTCCTTTGATTGATTTGATCTTCCACAACCACAACCTCTAGATCTACAATGACTATGTCCATGTCCTCTAAACGAGGATCCACTTGAGGATCTTTGATGTTGATTTTGATTTTGATTGGATGTCCTTTGAAATATTCCTTTAAATGCATTTGCTATTTAATCCTCACGTTCAACAATTCCTTGCTCATATGTTCTTAAGATTCCTATGAGTTCAACCATGGTCATCTTATCAAGATCTCTTACTTCTTCAATAGCCATGATGATGGGATCATATCGTCTGGTTACACTTCGAAGGATCTTTTTAATAGCATGCCTTTCCTCAAGCATATCTCCACAAGATTCAAGTCCATTTTCAAGTTGTTGAAATTAGCTAATGTATTGATCAATATTCTCTAAATCTAGCATGTGCAAAGATTCAAAATCTTTTCTTAAAACTTGTAACTTGACAACTCGAACTTTTAATGATCCCTTGTATGCAATGTCTAGTGCATCCCATGCAGCTTTGCTAGTTTGATGCATAACAAATTTGGGAAAGATTATTAGATCTAACCCAGATTGAATGATGAATAATGCTTTTGCATATTTCTTATGAAGCTCCTTAAATTCATTCTTTTTATCTTCCTTCAAGGCTTGAAATGTTGCTTGATCAACATCTTGGAATCCATTTTCAACATGATCCCAAAGATCTTGTGAGATCAAGAATGTCTTCATCTTGATTGCCTAATATTAATAATTCTCTCCATTTAAGACATGAACGTGGAGAGACATGAATCCATGATTTTGGGCCATCTTGGAGAGATCTATTATCAAGAATCTGAGCTAACCAACTCTAATACCAAATGAAGAGTCTAAAGGACCATGGATCTACAAACTAAGCTTAAAGGAAATAAAGAACTTTGTTAGAACAAGAACACTCTTGTTAAAATTTCTAACTTCTGTATGTCTTCTGTATTATTTTTTTTCTATTGTGAATGAATATGTGCGGCTACAATTATATAGACCTTCATCTCCCAAGAATAGATTTGGAGAGATAAGCATGAATCTAATAAATCATGTGGATGATCCTTATCATCTTATTTAAGGATCTTCTTAATATGGAATGTCCTAAACATGGATTGGATAAGAATTCCATGAATAGGATCTCATCTTTAAAATAGATTAATGATCCTTATCATCATATTTAAGGATCTTCTTAATATGGGATGTCCTAAACATGGATCGGATAAGATTTACATGAATAGGATCTCATCTTATTTAAAATAGATTAATGAATGAGATCTATCTAATTCTATTGTGGAACATCTAGTCATCATATTCCACAATTACTTGAGCCATGTGTTAATTGCCCATGAGACCTGATACACTAAAGTGGAGAATTACTGTCTATCCCTAGTCTTCTCATTAAAGAAATGGAGATACTACCTCTTTAGGAGCCAAGTCAATGTAATTTTCAAGAATAACATACTTAGAGCCATCACAACCAACATCTATGAAAGTACGCATATAACTTGATGGAAAGCCATAATTGTAGAGTTTGATCTTCATTATGTCTCTTAATTATTAATGAAAGGTCAAGCTATATCCATAAAACTTACTATTTCACCTATTGATGATCAAGCAACAATAGATCCTAAGTTCCTTGATGAAAATGTAGAAACTATTAGGCAAGTGCTTGAGGGTTATCAAGTAATCATGCACTTTGATGAAGCTTCAACTACCCATGGAACTAGTGCCTCTAGTATCCTAATATTCCCATCTAGTGAAATCTGATCCTTCTCCTATAGTTTTGAGTTTCCATGTACTAGCAATATAGTAGAGTATGAAAGTTTGATCAAAGGGACAATGGTAGCTCATGACCTAGGAGTTAATCATTTGACGATCAAAGGCAATTCACAACTTATTATTAATCAAGTAACCAAAGTATATGCACATAAATCCAAACATCTACAACCTTACTATGACTTAGGGAAGCAATTGTTACAATAATTTATATATGTTGATATCCAACACATACCCCAAAATAAGAAGGCTATAGTCGATGCCATTGCAATACTAGCAATTAGTGTAATATCAAATGTGTTTAGTAGGTTGTCAACCTTGACTATGAACTATGCTATTTCCATCATGTAGAGCACTGAGGATACCTTTTTGTCCATCATTCATACTACTCCTACTAGGGAATGATATGACAATATTAAATTTTACCTCCTTCATGGTGAACATTCACAAGGCTTGAATACTACTCAAAAGGATAATATATGTAAATGATCGAAGAAGTATGTCATCATTGGCAATAACACTTATTGGTGATGGTCCTATAATAGCATATTACTAGCGTGCTTAGGTAAAACTAAGACTAGAATAATTCTAGAACAAGTTCACAAGCACATGTATGAGGAACATATAGGACCTAGAGCCCTGATTGCTAAGATTAGATGATTAGGTTACTACTAGCCCTAAATGAAAAATGACTACCTATAAAAGATTAAAACCTATGACATAAGACAATGACATAGAAACCTTATACATATACCATCAACTGAGTTACATACTACTTAGATCACATGATCATTTCAATGATGGGAATTGAATATCATTGGACCTATAACACCTAAGTCATCCGCAGGAGACAACTTCATCATCATCGTAATTGAATACTTTACTAAGTGGGTTGAGGCTATTCCCCTTAGGAAGACTACATCTAAGAAGTTCTATAAATTTATCTTGGACAACATAGTAGCTCATTTTGTCATACCTATGATAGTTGGAATAGATAATGGACCATAGTTTAGTAGCCATGAAACAAAGAACTTTTGTCATGACCTAGGCATTAAGCATTCCTTCTTATCATCCTACTACCCTTAGGACAATGGGCAAGCAGAGGCAAGCAACACGACCATCATCAACTTACTCAAGAAAATGCTCAACAATAGCAAGCACAAGTGGGATGAGTAACTTTTCCATGCACTTTGGGCCTACAAAACAACATACTATACCACAACAAGAGTAACTTCTTATAGCCTTCCTTATGGTTTTGAAGTTGTTTTACCTCTTGAATTATAAGTACCATCACTGTGGTAGCCTTATCAAATTTCATTAATGACAAATAGAACAAGGAGATTTGTACCATGGTCTTGGACTTGGTGGAGGAGCAATAATTGTGAACACTTGCTCAAATCAAGAACTATTAAGAGAGGAAAAAGTGGAAACACAAATATTAACTTGATGAGACATATGATCAAGGAAGGTGATATCTAACAACCATTCATGAACATGCATACAAGTTCTCAAACAACTAGGAACGATCCTTCCTTGTCATTAGATCCTATAGCCATGGAGCATTCAGGATAGCTAACATGGATGGGAATGAGTTAGCCAAGTTGGTCAATCATTCTTATTTGAAGCCTTACTATACATAGCCTACATGTGGCCTATAGCTACCATGACATTGATAATCATTAGCAAGTGAGATTACTTTACCATGGTTCACTATGATCTTAAACTAGCAACATGGCCTATTGGAACCATAAAGTAGTACCATTGGTGACTTAAGTATCTTATTTTATCATCTCGCATAACCTACATGAAGTAGTGTTTTGTATTGTTTGTCAATGTTTCTCAGGTCAATCCTCTAGGCACTAACAAAGAGGGGCCATTGAAACACCATCAAATTTACACATTGTAATAATGTGTAACCTTTTTGACTTTCATCCCATGAAATCCTGAGGCTATACTTCATTATAAATGTGAGTATTGTAATCCATGAGTGGAAATCTCACATATCATATACTTGTGGGGCTGAAAAATGCCTCATAAGTGGTCAAAGCCTCATTCCTTGAATGGAAAAAGTCACCTAATGTCTATATCTAAGCCTTAGGACAAGGTAAAAAATTCCTTTTGCAATTCCAAAAATGACAATGCAATAGGTTTTATGGGGGGTGTAACATCTTCTATGCTGGAACATTTGCAACTAGGGAGATCTCAACTACCCCCAACGTAGACAGGTGGATCTCATCTACCACTCAATGAGAAGGGATGGTCCTAGTGTGGAAGGATATGAGGTTGTCAAGACTTATTGTGAAGGGGTGTAAACTTTCCTCCTAGCATTGATTTCTCATCCCCCCAACCTTGACACCATCCTCTTAGCATAGGGTGATGGGACCAAAATATCTACACCTCTTCTCTAGCAAGGAATCTCCTACAAGGAAGCTATGGTAAGGAAGCTTTAGTAAGGAGGATGTAGCAAGGAAGATCTAACAAAGAGCAAGATCTATCCTCCAATAAGAAGAATCTACCCCCAGTGAGGAGGATGTTATTTGAACTAAGAAGATCTTCCTATCCCAGTGTGGAAGATCTACCTACTCCTAGTGAAGAACATCCATCTACCCCTGGACATGGTAGAAATTGGGAGAAATTCTTAGCCATTATGCAATCAATTTGCAACCATTTTTAGAGCCAAATTACAACCAATTTTTAGTCTAAATCATGGCCAAAGACCTATAAAAACCAATCTCCAACACCATGAATAAGTTACACAACTAGTTCTCATGCATGCACACAAGGTTTTAGATTTTTGACACACACACACACACACATACTCTTTTTCATAATTCCACTCTATGGCACATCCAAGAGCACTTGCACACCCTACATAAATGTTTCTTTTTAGATTTTTCCAACATGGAACTCTTATGGCTTGGTAACCTTGTTACCTCCCTTGCAATTTGTGGTATTTGGATATCCACATTACACTCCTAGGATCTTCAACCCCCACCATAGAGCACTTTGGCTACTTGAATCCTTCACATTTTCCACCTAGTAGTAACAAATGTTATAGATTTAGAATAATAGCAAAGGAGGTTTGATGGCATTGGGAGTAGCAAGACATCTAGATCGTAGAGTTGATTGCATTGACATTAATGGATCCTAAACCCTTACACAAGTGAACCCACCTACTGCCCACTTAAGCATCACTTGTACATATTCTTCTAAATTATTCTTTACTTTTCTCAATAAATTTTTAAGTTTTAAGTTTTGTGTGCAAAGTATATATTTGTTTATTTTTAGTGCATTTTTAGATTTATGTTATTTTTGCATTCTATTTTCATTACCCTATTTTGCATCTCCTAAATCCCTAGTTGATCTACCAAACTAGCCAGCGCATCCCAAATCCAATTTTTTAGCATACAAGTAGAGGCCTTGGCATTTTGAGGTTGAGGAACTAATTGCACTAGGAATCTTTTGTGTTTCTTTCTCTAGCTACTATGGTTTTTGGTTGCAATAGCCCATCCACCAAGAAATTCACCTGTCTTATGAGGGACGTGAAATTATCATTCATGGTGATAGTGTGGTTTCTCTGATGGTCAATAATATAGACATAGAGCAAGGATTTCAAATGGAGATTCAAGAAGAAACTCCTAGTCATAAAGTTAAGTAGCTTGATGGAGAAGAAAAGGCCAAAAAAAAAGGATGATGGACCTAGGAATATGTTATAGAGATAGATCCTCTTCAACATCATTAGTGAGGGAGATGGAAAATACAAGCTTATGCAAAATAGATCATACATATTTCATATTCTCTCAAAGATTAGGAAAAATTTGCATAATTAATGTATACCCTTGATCCACTTGCCCTATGCACTTATTCTCATATGTACTTATAGCCTTTAGACTAGTTTACACTTTGCATGTTTTTGCCATTTCATTTTATGTTATGTTAAATTTTAATTTGCATTTAGCCTAAAGTTTGTTCTTATTTGCATTTTTACCTTTAATGCATTTTCCCTTTTAGCATGATAAATATAAGAATGTCATAAAAATTTTAAAACACAAAACAGACAAAAAATATGTTTTTCTCTACAATAAGTACAACCTGCCATGGTCTAAAAATAGCAAAACATGCCATCATGACCTAAAATTAGCAAGACATATGATCTATCATGGCCTAAAACTAGTAAAACATGAGGGTATTCCATGGCCTAAAACTAGAAAACATCATTTGCCCTACCATGACCTAAAATTTTCAAATCCTATGACTTGCCATGACCTAAAATTCATGAACAATGTTATAACTTATTTCCAACTTAGTCTATAGCCTTATTTCCTAGTTGATTTTGACCTCTTTATGACATTATAACCATATAAATTAGCCAATGTAACCTTATACCATAATAAAAATGTAAAACCATAAAACCATAATGTTAGAACAATGTAACCAAAACTAAAACTTAAAAATAATAATTGAAACATCTACATCATGATAGTGATAGGCCACATGATATGACAAAAGTTTAAACAATGAATCATAAAACATGAAACCATTCACAACTAAGTAATTGGTTAATACTAGCCACAACAACATCAACATCAAATGTGATAAAAAACAAAACCAACTAAAAACACACAGTTGGTGAGGCTAGGAAGCATCTAGAGGAGGAGGTGAAGGATCATTTCCACCCTCACTGTTGGGGCTACCGATATTGCCCGATGCCTATAACATGACAACTCAAAACAAATTAGTATATAATGCACGACAAAACCAAATTAATAACTTAAAAAATTAAAACATAATAAAATCATATAAGAAACAAATCTAAGGTGACTCTAGAATGATGTATTCCAAGGAAAGATGTTGAAGGCCAACCTCCAAATGATGGAGGATTTGGTCTTTTGTCATGTGGGCCCAATCCAAATCTTCAAGATTAACACTCATGAGAATGTTATTCTCATCAACATATGTTCATGTTAGTGGCTTCCATAACATCATAGCAAAGGATACCTCACCTAGAGTAGTGGAGATCTAAGGGGTAGGGGATTCAACCATAGTCAAAGTGCTTTCAAATAGTTTGAAGGTTCTTTTAGCCTAAATTCCCTTTACAAATAACTCAATCATACACCATTTTGTAGTCTCTTCTTTTAAGCACTTGAAATAAGATTCTTGATCAGCCTTATACTTCTTTTTATAGTCTTTCTATGCCCAAACCCACTCTAGAACCTAGGCACAATAATCCTTCCACTCTTTACCTTTGTGGGCAATTAGGTTCATTTATAACTACTACTTCATCATCTCTCTACCAAGGGCAATATTATCATGGATGATGTTCCATTAGTAGTCCCACATGATCTCTGTGGTTCACAAATAGTCTATGTTAGACACTTGGGCTTCCACAAAACATGTGGATCTTTGATCATCTGAACCTATCTCTTAGTCTCTTCCTTCAAGATCACAACTTGTTGCAATAGGAATTTTTTTAACCTTTAATATTTCCATGAGGTTTTTATGCATGAAATTGAAATATTAGTTTCACTTTCATACAACCTTCATAGAAGATTTTCCACTTCAAGAGGAAGACAAGGCAAAGAATCTATCGTCATGACATAGTTGGAGTTCCAGTCAACCTTAGGCACTATAAAAAATATAGGCATGAAATATACACATGAGCATAGTATATAACAAGAATGTCCATAATAAAAACATATAACCAACATACCTATAGAAACCTATATAAAATAATTAAGAAAAAGGTAAAAGAAATGTTCTTACTAATTTTAGGAGCAATCTATTACAATTAGTCAATTATATTCTTGGCTACCTTATGCATAAACTGCACCTTGTTAGGAGCCTTTACCCATGGTTTCATGAAAATTGTATAAGTAGAAATCTACCTAGGGATTAGGAACTACATAAAATATAACAATCAAATATAAGCATGACATGATAGGTGTATGGATACTTGGATCCTCCTCATTTGGGATGGCAATCAAGGGTTCCCTTAGCAAGGTTTCACCAAATAGGGTGTCTAGGACATCCATTGTAGCATGGCCTAGCTCCTCATCCTCATGAGGTTGTAGAAGCACCTTCTCAAAGTGCCTGTGCTTGTCCTTCACTACAGCAACTTGGGTTGCCATATCTTATCACTTATCTATAAATATAAAACATGAAATAGATTAGCACATAAAATAACAACATAGTCATAAAATGTAAAACATGAAAATAAATAAATACCAAAAAAATTAAAAACATGCCTATGACTACCTGATGTGACCTATCAAGTCTAAGGATAAGCTCTCTCTTAGAAGGTTTCTTAGTGGTTGGTGCTACGTCTTCAACCATGGGCCACTTCAACTTTGCTCTAGCTACCCCACTAGCTTTAGAACATGTCTTCTTGGTCTTCCTAGAATTTTCTCACTTAATGTGAGGCTCAAGCCCCATGCTATTAGGGAAAGAACATTGCCTAGTACTAAGTCCCTTAGTGGTGATAAATAGGGATTCCCCAACATCCTTTGGTGGGTTCTAAGACTACATAATTGGATAAATGTACTTTATCCAAGGTTTAGAGAGTTGGGATGGGTCTTGAATCACCCATCAACCATCCCTCATTAACATCAAAAACTCCATGGATCTCTTCAAACATGTGAAAAAGAATGCATAGTGCATGTGGCATATTGTGGTGAGATCCTCATAGAGTTTGAGGATTTCCTCCTACACCCCAAAGGTCAAGTGAGTAACCTAATTAAATCAAGCACCTTCTATTAGGACCTTCATCATGGTCCATACCTAAGCAATGTTAATTACCTTCTTTTGTGATAGAAACTTTGGAAAAGCATGGGATTTGAATGAGGAATAGGATTACCTATCTTCTAGTACTTGAAAACCCTCCAAGGCCAACCCAAAATGACAACAATGAACATACAACCATGAATTCACCTCCGCGTGATGGCCTACCTCCTTTGTTGGTTTGGTGACAACTCTCAACCCTTTAGTGGAAACACCAAAGAGATCACAGAAGGTAGCCTCATTTATGGCCAAGGTGATTAACACATTATGAACCTTGGTGATGAAATTCTTGGCTCCTTTGTTGAAGGAGTTAGTAATGTTCACCATCTCAACGATAGGGATGGTTGGACTATGTGCCATGAAAAGATCAAGAAAATCTACATGAGAAATGTTTGCTTTAATATGTCTAGCTATATGTTCCCTCAACCAATGTTGTGCTAGTCCCACCTCACCATACTTCAAGATGAGAGTCTCCTTGAGGCATCCTATAATAAACAAGGTGATGCTGGAAGAGGAAAGCTCCTACAAGACAACAACAACAACCAATTAGCTTGGGCATAGACACATCTCGTAAAACTAAGGTATAAGAAGAATAATAAACTAAAATAGCCATATAAATTAAAACCATGAAGACACTTAAAACCAAAATATCCTAATATCACATAGCCATGAAAATTTTAGTATAACATAATAAACCATAATTTTTCCTACCTTTCTTCTTCTTACTCATTGAGGATTGTGTGGAGGTCCTAGAGGTGATGCTCTTTTCTACATGGCATTTAGGGTCAACCCAGTAGCTATGAGATGTTTCAGTGGCTACATATCTCTTAAAGGTTGGAGCAAAGACATTAGTGTATTTATCAAAATTTCCCTTTAATTCATCAACCACTATAGTTCTTATTATTGGACTTTTAGTAAATACACCCACTATGGTCTAAGCCATTGCCAACATTTGATCATTCTTGATCAAACCTTGGTTACTAAATAAGTGTAGCCATGATATTTATAAAAATCAATAATCCATGGAAAAATAGGTAAACCAAATAAACCAAAACATAAAAAAATTTATAACAACCATACTTACCCCTCCAAATGATACACTATGCTACAAGGATTCTAGAATAATGTGTGGGCCTAGTGTACCACCATTAGAGTGCTCTTAGCATTGTACTAAAAGAACTTTGACATGTTCCTAATTTGGGACAACTAGTGAGTCCACTTAGCATTTCTATTATCCAACATGTCCCTCTTTTCATGGGTCTCAAGATCATCCATTATGAATTTAATGATCATATTGGAGGACTAAGGTAGTAGGCTCTCCACAATAGCACTAGCTATGTATGTAGACAACTATGACCACATCATCACACTGAAGTTTTGTAAGAGGTAGGTAACAAAATTCCTTGTCCTTAACCAAAACCATAGGGAAACCTACTCTAGAATCATGTTAGTGTGGGAAGTATTGGGTTTCAGTAGGTTGATATAGCAGAGTATTCCTACCAATTCAACCACCACCAGGATAGGCTTAAGGAAGGCCTTACATGGAAATAACACACACACTATTAAAGCCACCTTCATAACACTTAGAAAAAAAAAGACTAAGAATAACCATAACCATATCCAAGTACAACAATAACCATACACCACTTTGAATTTCAAAATAATTTTTCCAAACATCCTAGTCAATGGTAAAATTAGCCATCATAAAAAATGTTAGGCATGTTAGTTTAAAAATCCTTGAAAATTCAAAATTCAACATGAAAATAGCCTAAAATAATATTGAATATGATAACTAGAATATAGAAACATATATGCTATCATTCCAAAATAAAAAAAACTCAAAACATTATGCAAAACTTTAAGCAAGTTTACAATTTCACATCAAAACTGAAGGAAATGGCTATAGAAAATCATTGATAAAAAATATCAAAAAATTTTTAACATTAATGAAACTAACTCTAAACCACTCTTAACATCCCCAAGTACTCCTAGGAACATGGGACGTTGGTGGAAAAAATCATCCAATGTACCAACGGTGCCCATCTTCATAGGGGTAATACTACTAAAGCCAAAAACACTGTTTCATGTAGCCTCACTAAAAAAATCATAAAAAATAAACCATAACTCCAAATTAAGTGATTCTAGGATTATTTGAAATCTTAAACCAAGAACTAAGAATCCAAAACTTAAAAACACTATAATTCTTAGCCATTTCATGAAGTGGCATGAAAAATTGAACAATGCCATAGAAACACACTTAAACTATCTAACGAAAAAATTCACCTAGAATTAACCATGTACCAAAATTGCATTAGACCATAGCCTTTTGAAACCCTAAAAAATAAGCTAAAAGGCCATATCTTCAAAAATTATTATTTCTAACTATTTTATTAATCAAAAAATGCAGAAGTCGTGTTGATTATTTGACCAAAAACAACAAAAATACACAAAATTGATTGAAAGGAAATTTATGACCTACTTATATCTAAATAAAAACACTGAAAAATAACACCAAAAACATATAAATACCACCCAAAAATAGAGTGGTATTTTCTAAAAATTTAATATTACACAACATAGTAACCTAGACCTAACAAAATGCCCAATTCCTATACTAGGAAAACAACAAAAATACTTCAAAAAATGGGCAAGAATGGCATGCTTAGGGGTGATTACAATAGATTACAATAGATCCTTAACCTATGATAGGTTGTGGAAGATGGGAGAGGCCTTTGGCTACTACATTAGCATCTTCCAAGATAGGGTTCTTACTGTTGCTTGCCTTCCTCTTCGAGATGGCAGTGTATAGTGTAAAAAACCTTTGAAAACCTCTAAAAATCTATCTGGTAGCACTACTTTTGATGGGTGTTGGATGACCAACATTGGAGGTTGAAGAGATTCAAGAAAAAATGGTTGTCAAAGCTCTAAATTGATGTGATATATTGAAGAAATTGTTCTACAAAAGATTTTAAATAAAAACCAATCTTTACCTAGATGCCCCCCTTCAAACAACCATTGCCAAATTTATGCATTAAAACTCATGGTGCACTAATAGTTCAAAGGAGAAAAATTTTAAATAATTATGGGATGGTGGGAGTTAAAAAATAAATTGAAAAATTTGAATTTGGATAGGTCCCACTAGGAACCTCCTAAGCAAAGTGGGCGTAAGACCTTAAAACCTCCTCTACACTAGGGTTGAAACCCATAAAAAAAAATTTCAACCTCATATCCCCTTCACCCATGTTGGTGATCATGGTTCCAGTATGGGTCCTAACATCCCATGCCAAAACCTTAACACCCCTTCCCATAATTACTAGTTGGAGTTGACACTCACAAAGATCAAGTCCTAGCAAAGGCTAGTATCCTTCATGTCACTTACTACTTTTGGAAACAATGCTAGATAGGGTTCCATCCATGCTAGCTGGTGTTGATCAAGGGGATATGACATTTACAAGTACCAAAAAAACCTTAGTTTGACCTTAAAATGAACACACAAAACCTGAAACTCCATTGGAAGGCACAAGTAGCTCCGAAACCTTGTCAAATACAATCAAAAGAGGCCAAAACCTTGAAATTTAGTGAATCCATTTTGGGGGGCACCCCATCCACATTGGCTAGCATGGCCCTATTGTGGATGGCTAGCGTATAACCTCAAAACACCAAAATTGATTTTCCATTTGACATATTTGGACCTTAACATGTCCCTTTAGCCTCTGGTAGCCAAGAATTGACAAAATACAAGTCAAAATTGATGCCTAACACCATTTCCACACTAAGGAGGCACTCACCCATGCTACGTAGTGCAAGTGCCTTGGGCATGACCCATAAAAAATAATTAACACACTAAAATAGCCTCAAATCACACACCTATGACCATAAAACCTTACCAGAAAGTAGGTCAAAAGTAGTAAAAAGCTATCATCCCTCTTCCACCCATGTTGAGGCCATGTTGGCTAGCATGGAATAAGGAGTGGGATGATCATAAAAAAAATACTAAAACATCTTCAAAGTGGTTGATTTTAATGCCAAACCTAGCTATTAACATCTACAACCTTATGAGCTTGAATGCCTAGTCAATCTGATGCCATAACCCACCAAAAGAAAATTTTCCATGGTAACGATGCTAATGGTGGCTAGATCCATACTAGGTAGCATTTCCCCAAGATTTGTAAGCTTCTTTACCACTTTTGGTAGTAGTTCAACACAATTGAATGTCAAAAACCTAGCATAGTAGAGCCTAGAATACCAAAACCTCTAACTAATGGATATTCAACCTTATTTCAACCATAAAAATTCATTAGACCCCCTCAAAACCCATGCTAGAAAAATGCTACCCAATGTGGCTAAAGTGGGTATAGCCATATCATATCCCAAAAAACAATGAAACATAACCAGTTTTAAGATAAAACCTTCGATATGACTTCTAGTAGCCCTGGAAGCTTGAAAACTTATCAACTTGCTTCTAAAACCACTCCAAACCCAAAACGTAAGTGTACCCATGTTTAGGAGTAGTAGAGCCATGTTGGCTAGCATGGCACCAACGTGGGTGAGGTCCCCAACAAGGTTTCGTTAGCAAAACACCCTTGAAATAGCCTTAAAACTTGACTAGAGAGCCGAAAACTAAAAAACCTTAGATTCAATTGAAATTTGACTATGTTTTCACCCTGTAATAATCCAAAGTAGGTTATCCACATTGAATCCCCCCACCATCCATGCTAGCCAACATGGCTCTAGTGGGTAAGACCTTAAAACATACTTTAGTTGGAAATTTTAACCTTGAAAAATATCAATTTTAACCATTGTGACCCTTTGCTACCCTTGGAAGATCATAGAATACCAGTTTTGACTAATTGGATATCATAAATTCAATTTTCTCTTCTAGCCACACTGGATGGTAGTTCCATGCCTTAATAATGACTTCCAAAGGCTCAAATTGATGTTAGAATTGACCCACATCTAATGCAACATAACATCATACTGGATCCTAGCATTAAAGTAGTTAAGAAAAAATTTCGTGAGATTAGAACTAATTTAGCCCTAGTAGTTCATGATAAAATTACAAAGCTATACCAAGCTAGTTTCATTAGAGCTATTAATTACACAGAATGGGCATCCAACATAGTAGTAGTGCCTAAGAAGAATGGGAGTATATGTATTTGCATCAATTTTCTAGATGTAAATAAAGCTACTATCAAAGATCGTTTTCCTTTATCTAGTATTGATCAACTTATTGATACTATGGTTGGACACACGCTTCTTATCCTTCATGGATGGATTTTTTTGTAGATAATTAAATTAGGATTAACCTAGAACAACAAATAAGCATAAACTTCATGACCCCTTGGTATACCTTTTGTTAAACTAGGATGCCCTTTGGCCTAAAGAATGGAGAAGAAATCTATTAAAGAGCTATGGTGTATATCTTTAGTGACTATATCCTAGGTTTGCTTAACAATTATGTAGATGATATACTAGTTAAGTCCAAAATGGCCAACAACCATGCACATGATCTTGACCTTATGCTAAAACGTTGTCTTAAGTATGAACTTAGGCTCAACCCTAAGAAGTATGTCTTTGGAATCAAAACTACTAAGATGCTTGGCTTTTTAGTATCTAAAGCAAGGACACATGTTGATCCTGATAAGTTTAAGGTGATATGAAACTTGGCAGTGCCAACTAACATTAAGGAGCTTTAGGGAATACAAGGTATATTGCAATTTATTCATATGTTTAATGCTAGGCTTACAAATAAGCTACAAACTATGCAAAAGTTACTTAATAAAGGAGTTTACTATGAGTGGAAAGATTAATTCCAAGAAGCCTTTGAAAAGCTGAAGCAAGAGTTAGCATAACTACCGATGGTTTATCCACCATAAAAGGATAAGCCCATCTATCTCTACCTCGCTATCTCTGATAAATTCATTGCCTTTCTAGTTTGTCAAAAATGAGATGATGAAGTAGAGTTACTAATATACTACCTAAACCATGCATTAGTTACCCATGAGACCCAATACAAAAAAGTGAAGAAGTATTGCCTAGCCTTAGCCTTCTCACTGAAGAAGTGATGTCACTACCTCTTTAGGAGCCATGTTAATGTCATTTGCAAAGACAACATACTTAAAGTCATAATGACCAATATCTATGAAAGTAGATAGATAGCCTATTGGAAATCCATAACAGCAGAGTTTGACCTTCATTATATCTTCCAAGCCTCAATGAAAGATTAAGCTATAGTTGTACAACTTATAGTATCACTAATAGAAGACCATACAACCATTGATCTTGAGTTCTTGGATGAGCATGTTAACATTATTAGTCAAGTGCTCAATGGCTATGAGGCCATCATGAACTTTGATGGAGCTTCAACTACCCATGGGGCTAATGTTTCTACCATCAGAATGCTCCCATATGGTGAAATCCAATCCTTTGCTTATTGCTTTTAGTTCTTATGTACCAACAATGTAGCAGAGTATGAGGCGTTGATCAAGGGAATGACAGTAGTTCATGAGCTAGGAATTAAATGCTTAATGATCAAAGATGACTTACAACCTATGGTTAACCAAATAACCAAGGTTTATCCATGTAAAGCCAAACATTTGCAACCTTATTGTGACCTAGGAAAGAAGTTGCTACAATAATTTATAGATGTTGATATCCAACATGTACCTTGAATCAAGAATACCATAGCCAATGCCATTGTAACACTAGCCCTCCATATGATGTCAAACATGTTTATCAAGTTTCCTTTCTTAACTATGAACTATGTTATTCCCATCACACAAAACACTGAAGATAACTTCATAGTTGTAGTTCATACTACTCCTATAAAAGAGTGGTATGACGATATCATGTTTTACCCCATGCATGGTGAACCTTCAAAAGGCTTGACTACTACTCATAAGGAAGATATATGTAAATGATCAAAATAGTATGTCATAGTAGATGATAACACATTATGTTGAAAATTTAATGATGACATATTGTTAGTGAGCTTGGGTAAAACCAAAGCCTGCATCATCCTAAAGTACATCACAAGGGTATGTGTGGCAGAAATATAGGACTTAGAGCCATGATCATAAAGGTCAAATAGTTAGGCTATTATTGTCCCTATATGAAAAATGACTACCTACAAAAGGTCAAAACATGTAACACTTGCTAACAACATAGTAACCTTATACATGTACTATCAACTAAACTACATAACACTTAGACAACTTGGCCATTTCAATGATGGGGATTGAATATCGTTGAACCTATAACACCTAAGTCTATTATGGGTCATAGCTTCATCATTACTATAATCAAATGCTTCATGAAGTAGGTTGAAGCTATTCCTCTCAAGAAGATAACATCTCAACAATTCTGTAGATTTATACTAGATAACATAGTAGCCTATTTTAATATACCTATGACCATAGTCACAAATAATGGACCACAATTTAGTAGCCAAGAAAAGAAATAATTTTGTCATGAACTAGGCATTAAGCATTCCTTCTCATCACCATATTACCCTCAAGCCAATGGACAAGCCAAAGCAAGAAATAAGATCATCATAAATTTGATCAAAAGATGCTAAATAACAACATATGCAAGTGGCATAAGTAGCTTGTCCATGCACTTTGGGCCTACCAAACCATGATTGGTGTAATCCCATTTAACCTATTTTATGATTTTGAAGTTGTTTTACCTCTTGAATTGCATATGTTGTTGCTTTGAGTAGCCCTATCAAACTTCATCAATGATGAACATAATAAGCAACTACATATCATGAACCTAGACTCAGTAGAAGAGCAATAGGTACATGTTCTTGCTCACATTGAATTGTACTAGGAGAGTAGAAGTATCAACATCACCATAACCTAAACATGTCCAAGATCAAGGAAGGAGACTTGGTCCTCAAAGTTGTTCGTGAGCATGTAGATAAATTCTCAACGAACTAGAAAGGGTCTTTCTTGATCACCAAGGCCTATGATAATAGAGCCTTCTAAATAGCGAACATGGAAGAGAATGAATTGGCCAATTTGGTCAATCTTTCCTATCTAAAATCTTACTGCATGTAGCCCATGAGAACCAACAACTAGCATCGACGACCTTTGCGACTAATGACAAGCAAGCCTGCATGACCTCTTTCCATCTTTTTGCACAACAAATTAATTGTCAAAATTTGTAACATATGTAACCTATGGTAGCCTATTTTGTTGATCATTTTATATGGCCTTATGAATTTTATTGTAACAACATGTTTTCTTTATCTTGTTTTATTATTCTCTTGGAGTTGTGCTTACAAGATGATTCCTAGAATGATCACAGAGGTGTAATTCATTATAGTAGCAAATCATCACATGACCTTAGTATGCAAGATCTAGTGAGTTTGTCCTGTAGTGCTAAGAGTGCTTATGTCATTTCCCTTCTATTACCATTCCCTGGAGCCCAACCTTGCATCCAAATTATAGCCTTTCTTACCTTGAACAACAATGGTAACTAATGTTTGACACTCATGCATTATGATTATATGACATCCCTTCATCATGCTCCACCTACAAGTCCTTTTGAATGTAACAAAACTCATTCAATGGAAAAACCACCAAGTTTGTTGAATGTAACACATCTCATTCAATGGGAAAACTAGATCAAAACCAACCTTGGAAAAGAAACCCAATGAAGGTTTCACCAAATAAAAAAATGGAAAAGAAAATTTCCAAGAAGCCAAAGGATTAATGAAAAAAAAAAGATAAATTGATGGCTCAAAACATGCAAAGTTAGAAGCCTAATGGCCAAAGAAACCTTGAAGTGAGGTGTTGATCCCTCAAGTGCATTATTGAGCAACCAACACTTCAAAGTATAAAGTGTGAAGCCCTAATTGATTGGTCAACATGTTAGTGCCATATCATGGTCATGACATTAACACATGGAACTCATTTTTAATCCTCATGATCAAATGCAACCTATAAGTTTTACAACCTCATCATAGCCTTATTTCATCATCATAAGCACTCTTTGGCATGATTTGACACTATTGAATCAAACATGAAAAGGAAATGTTGGTGATGAACATGCATGGGTGTTTTGTATTCTCTATTAGTGACTATTGTGTCAATCCTTAAGACATCAACAAAGAGGGCCTAATGACACACCACCAAGAAAATGCATGTTGTAACCTTTTGGCATTGTAACTCTCAACCCATGAAACTTGAGGCTAAGCTTTCATTGTAAAATGTAAAGATTGTAATCCATGAGATGTAATTTCATATACTTTAACTTTTGGAGCTAAAAAATGCCTCATAAGTGGTTAAAGCCTCAAACCCCAAGTGAAAAGAGTCATATCATGCCTATATTTGGGCTTGGGGAGGTCAAACATGCCTTTTAGAGTGTCAAAATTGGCATTTGCATGGGTTTTTTGGGAGGTATAATCTTGGCTACGTTGGAAACACCTATGCTCAGTG
>MNCI01023875.1:40098-78484 GCA_015680685.1 Gnetum montanum | reverse complement strand
GCAACTATTCTAGAAGCTCAGAAGGCTTCATAGGGAACCTTGTGTACTTAAACCTATGCTTTTTTCCAAAGTTTGGTCTTGGTTGATATGGGAGGTAGGAAATGGATGGTTGTGATGAGTCTTGGGATGTGTTGCATGGTAGTGATCCTTATCTTTTCCTTTGTTTTGACTCTTTTGTGACTATAGCCACAATTGTATGTTCTTGCTTAGTTTTATATGTATCCCTCATCATATGTTAATTTTTATAGGCCAAATAGGTCAAGTCATTACTTGCCTCAACTACCTCCTCAATGTTCTTAGTTTGTGAGAAGACTTGGCTTAGTGACTAGGGCTCTAGGTAGTAAAGATTTGACTTGATAAAGTCATTTACTACTCCCTTATACGTAGCCAAGAGGTGGATTTTAGAGATAGGCTCCAAAATCTCATTAAGGGTTGAATTCCATCTCTGAGTCAACCTTTTGACTAGTTCTAGTGGCCTCTACTTTAGCTTCATTAGTTGATCCAATGTGGCATCTAGATTTAAGTTGTATCTTATGTTGCTAACAAATTAGTTTATTAAGTCCTCACGGGAAGATATGGAACCTCAAGGCAAGGTTCAATACCAATCTAGAGTCTTACCCTTGAGGTACATGAGGAAAATCCTTAATATTGTATGTCGTGAAGCTTGCAAATAGAAGCACTTAGACTAGAAGATAGCTAGATGTGCATTAGGATCCCCTTCATCACTATATTTGGTAAATTTTTATATGGGCATACTTTTAGGTAAGGTTATTTGAGGCACCATAGGGCTTATAGGTTCATCTTGATAAATGTCTAGAACCTTGACCATCTAAGTTGTATTATCCTTGAGTTTTTCTAGCACTTTGGTAATGTCTTGGATCATTTGAAATGCTTGATCCAAACCTTGGGAAATCTCCATGGGCTACAATATTTATGTTTATAGTTGAGGAGGAAGTTGAGAGATTTGAGGTTGCATAATTGGTATTGAAATAGGTGGAAGGGGTTGAGTGACCATCATTATATGTGGGTTAAACAAGGAGAAAGAGGTTTGTGTTGAGACATGTGATATGAAGGAAAGAAAGGGACTATGAGAGGCCTATATTACTTGGGACCCTAATGAGGGACCCATTAGAATGACAAAAAAGATGGTAAGGTAGACCTCACTAGCACTGTGTAAATGGAGTAAGGTTTTGTGGTAAAGAGCATCCATGAGAACAAGGAGGTAGATTGAGACATGGGTTGTTCCTAGTGTGTAGCAATGATGGATGTAAACCCAAGCATAGTAATATGGATAGGGAAAAAAAGAAGATTGGGGAACTTGTTTCATAGATGAGGCAAGGAAGGTTGAATTAGGAGTAGTAGTTCAAAAAGCTAATAGTTGTAGAAGGCTTCTAATAAAATTATTAGCATCCAATTTTGCTTCAAACTCATCCTACACTTCTTTGTAACCTTCTGAGCTAATATCCTCACTAAACTCATCAAACTCTATGAGTTGTATAATCATTTGCACATAAAATTCAGTGAGGGAAATTTTTTCATAATGTGATGGGATGTATTATTTCCCATCCTAGTGTATAATTTCAAAATGATGCTTAGCATCAGATTTGAATCATGGTATTAGGAGTCTAGCTTGTATCTTGGCATAGAGGAAGTTGTAGAACTCCTTGTTGATAATTGCAAAATCTAGGTTTTTGCCTCATTGTCTAAGTGATTACCTTCATTTTATGATCATGAGGTCTTTTAAGCTATAAATACAAATTTCATATTGGCTAGAAGTCATGTATGCAAGGTCTAGTGGTAGAATGGTTGATCTATGAAAAGACATTAATTGGCACCAACCAAACTACACAGACTAGCAAAGATGAAGCTAGGCTTTGAAAATTCCAATAGTTGTTGGAAAACTAAAAGTAAAATAAAACCAAACTTGCTATAGTTCTTATGTTGGGATTTAGAAACTCCAACACTTGCTGTGAAAATCTAAATATGGAAAAAGTATTTGTTTGTAGGCTATGGGGTTTTAAAAAAATACACTGATACTTTTCCAAAAATATGTTGGTGATAAAAATAGTAAAGTTTTGATTTTCTTATTTAAGGGGTGTTTGTGTACTTTCCTTTTATGGAAACTATGTTGGGTGTTATTGTGCAACCCAAAAAAAATGTTATTTTTCAAAAGATGCATAAGGTATCTTTAAAAAGAAATGCTAGAATTTGTGTGGTAAAGGAAAATGAAATTTTTCCACCCCAACTATGCTAGGTAGTTTGGCAAAAAAGGGTAGGAAAGGTGGGATGTTTGATTTAATTAATTAATTAAATCAAAATTCTAGCAAGTGGAATTGCCCATGGTGTAGTTAACTATAAATGAAAACAATGGTTGATATTGCTACTATAGTGTAAATGGTCTATACTACACATTGGGAAAATGGTGTTATGTTTTTCAAGTTGGTAACACTAACTATGCTATTTTTCTTGGTGATATCTACGTTCGAGTATGTGCAGTACACCACTGAGGTAAGTGATAAAAAATGAATTTTCACTTGGTGAAACCAAGCTAAAAAGTTTTCTCCAAAGGGTATATACCTTGGTTCTAAGAAATCAATTGTGAACATTTTGGTTTTCCAAGGGCTACACTAGAGTCCTAGTAATATCTATTGATGGGACGTGATATCGCATGGGCTACGATATCACGTCTTTCTCTACGATATTGCATATGCAATATCGCAACCTGCCACTAGTTCTATAAATAAAAGGTGGCTCTCCCTTTTTTCTCCATCTAGATCTAGACCTTAGCCAACCTCTTGCCATTTTTCCATTCCAGAGTTAGAATAATTTCCATGTGCCCGTAGTAGGAGTCCCAAAGTGAATGGATCTTTATTCAAGAAATTCTGTACCTGAGAACATGATTGTGTATGAAAATAAAGAAAAACTTTTGGATAAACCTTGCAGTGCATGGACTAAGCTAAATAGGACTTTAATTATTTTTAATGTTTAAATGCTTTATTAGTCAATTAAATTTCCCTCAACCATTAACTCCTAGTTAAGTGCATTCAGTATGACTACTTTGAGCACTTGTGTTATGCTTGGTAATCCCAGTAATGAATAGCATTTGGTAATCCCAGCAGCATTGCATTGGTTTAGGGTGTGAAATGGAAAGTGGGAACAGATACTGATGCTAGGGTAATTAAGGCTTAGTTAGTTAAAGTTAGTTACTTAGTCTCTTCATCCTTTCCCTCATTAGCATAGGTGATAAAACATAAAAGATATAAAAATCACATGCCTCATGCTTACTTAACCATACAATCATGACAAATACAAGTAAGCTTGGGAGGACAACAATTAATTAACCTTAGATGTTCCATAAGACATGTAGGCACTTAGTCTGATGAGTTTGACCAGATCGTGCATGTAACGCTCGTATTCGTATGGTTGAGTGTATGGGTACCTCGCCACTCATCATCTACAATAGCATTTTCATACAAAATTTCATAATAGATGGATTTGGATTTTGGTTTTAAATGTAAACTATGCTAGCTTCAAGGAACCCAGCAACCAACTGCTATAAAAATACAATGGAAACCAAAATAACCCACCACAACTATATTAGGTATTATGGGTAGGAATTGGAACACTAACACTAGTTTTTAGTAATAAAAACTTATAGGTCTCAAAGTTTAGAATGGTGAAAACTTGGCTTTACAAAATGATTGAAAACATTTTGCAAAATTTTTCAGCTAAGAATTTGGGTAAAGGTCATCCTTCTAGTGCCATACATTGTAACACTGAAAAACTAAAAATTCTAGATGAAACTATTTAACTTCAAATCCAAAAAACCTTTAAAAATTGATATGAAGCACCCTATATGGTATTTTGGATCCCCCAACAACTTGAAAATTTTAAACGATGCAAACGAATTAAGTGAGAAATGTAGATCTAATCTAAGAGAAAGCACAAAATTTTAATTCAAAATAAACTTGCACAAATGAATGAACTACTAATTTTTATTAAAATAATAGAAATGTTGTAAGGGCAAGGTTCCAAGAAGTACAAGTATATTCCTAGATGCACAAGGAGTTTCTTGAATGATGCTTGAAGTGTAGTGAAATCGATAGGTTGTGTTCTACAATTGGTTGCATGATCCATGTGCTTTCAAGCTCTAACTTCCTAAACTCATCATTGGTTCTTGAGATTAGATTTACTGTGTTGGTTAAAAAAATGGTGGAAAATGCTTAAGTTTTTGCTATTGAGCAATGCAATTAGAGTCTTCAATGCTTAGCCAATTGCCAATTTTCCAAAAAAAAAAAAGTCATTTCAAAGTGTTGGTATTTGATTTAAGTAAATTTCTAGTGTTGAGTTTGTTGATGAAAATTCTCTACCATGGTTGCTAATAAATTGAAATCATGTGCAAGTGTAGTAGAATGTAATTCCTAGAATATTTGACCATTTATGGCAAGTTTCGATACACTAAAGCCATCAAAACCTATCCACATACTAAAAGTAGTAAATGGATTTTTGTGACTACACCGCTGGCTTCACCTTAGCTATGTTGGCCTATGTGAATATTGCTAAGAATTGTTATGACTACATTGGCCATTGTTGGGAAAATGTAAAACCCAACTCCAATATTGGCCTTGCAACATCCAAATTGGATTTTGTGATAACTATGCAAAAAGTTGCTAAAAATGGAAATCTAACACCATCTACATTGAGGGTAGGTGGTTCCAACGTAGTTGAGGCTATATGGCCATAAAAACACATGAAAATGCCAAATTTGGTAATTCCCAAGGAATTTTTAGCTTTCCCAACCTCAAATATAGATATGAGATAGCTTTTTTGACTTGGGAAGTAAGGCTACAATTACTTATGAAGAACTATTTAGCCCCAAAAGTTCAAGTATGTAAGATTGTAGCTCATGGGCTACAAGTCCCACATTTACAGTAAGATCTTGCCTTAGGTTTAATGGTGAAGGTTGAAACATGAATTTTCTTGGTGATTACATGAATTCTAAGGATTTTTTGAAAACTCTAAGGCTATACGAAGATACCAAAATCTTGGGAATTGTGCAAGCACTATTCATATTCAAGCTCCTAATTGTTTATTCTATGCTATTGTATTCTTGTTCTTCATTGTAACATTCTTCGCTTGTTTGTACATTGTACTAAGCTTTAAATTGCAAGGACTTTTAAATTTAGTTACATTATTTCCTTATTTCTTTCTCTTTCTTGCTACCCTACGAGATTGATGTGCCTTTTGTAAGAAGGCATCCATATTGAGCTTGTTGTGATCGTGCAAGATTGAGTGATTTTATAGCTTCAAAACACTCCATAGTGGAGCTCAATTTTGTAATGGTTATGGAATTCTTGAAACCACATTCTAAGCTTGCTAGAACCTTATAAGGTTGAGTGGTTTTGCAAAGATGAAACACTCTATTGCAAAGCTTAGAGCTTGTATAGGGTGTGGTGTCCTTCAAACCATATTTGAAAGGAACAAATCTAGTGGTGTACAAGTAGTAGAAGATATACAGTCAATGATAGCTATTGCTTTTGCCCATTCTGTACAATATTCAATAGTGACTATGATGTATGCCTTTCCATTTGACATGGGTGTGATGGAACCCATGAAGTTAATGCTCTAGATGTTGAAGGGTTTGAGTGGTTGGATCCACTACTAAGGATTCTCCATATGAGTGTTCATTCCACCATTGCATTGCCAATGTTCATAAGAGCTGACAAATTGGCGAGCATCCATGAAAAGTATTGGCCAGTAATATCTTGCCATTAGGATCTTAATGGCCATGCATCTTCGTACATAGTGGCCCCCACAAGGACCCTCATGGGTATCTTGAAGAACTTGCAGTTGATTAGCATCACAGATACACCTATAAACTAGACCATCAGCACACACCTTGTAAAGGTTCTTGTTGATCTCTATGAAGCATTTCACTAGGTGAAGAAACTATTTTTTCTTCCTATAGTCTAGTTCTAGTGACATCTCTTAAGTGAGAAGATAGGTGAAATTGCCATTATACCATTTAGGCTTAGTGGGCAATTATTTAGTTATAGCCCTAACAAAGATGAGTTCATTAGGAAAATGATCAGATAGTGGGCTCTCCTCCTCTTTGTTGTCCCATCTCAACTAAGACAAGTGATCAGTGATCACATTCTCAGTTTCCTTTTGATCTATCATTGTAATATTGAATTCCTACAAGATCACTAGCCACTGTATGACATAAGGACTCACCATTGGCTTATTCATTAGGAAATTAATTGCACTATGATCCATGTGCATAAACACCTTATATCCAAGTACATAGTACCTAAATTTCTCCAAGTCAAACACCACTACCATCAATTATTTTTTTATGGTGATGTAGTTTTGTAGGGAACCAACAATGCTTTAGCCTGAATAGTGCATGTAATAAGTATGTTTCTGACCATCCAATTTCATAAACATGACCCCAAGGCATAATTTGATGCCTCTGTCATGACATGAAATGATCTAGACTAGTCTGGTGCTCATAGAACTAGAGTTTCTATGAATTTATCCTTTAGTTGTTGGAATGCATTTTCACATTTCTTGATCCAAATAAATGAAGCATCTTTCTTTGTTAGTTTGACCAATGATTTTATGATCTTAGAAAAATTGTCTATAAATGTTCAATAGTAACTAGTCTATCTAAGATATAACTAGACATCTTTTACAATTTTTGATTGATGGGTAATTCCTTGGATGACCCTAATCTTTTTAGGTTTGACCTCAATCCTTTATTATGAGATTTTGTGCCCCAACACAATGCCCTCTTGGACCATAAAATGGTTGTTCTTCCAATTGAGCCAAAGATTGGTCTTCATACATCTTTTGAGCACTTGCATAAGATGGTCTAGGGCTTTCTTAAATGTAGCCTCATAGATGGAGAAGTCATCCATGAAGACTTCCATCTTGCAACCAATCTGCTACTAAAAAATGCTTAAGACCAGGCATTGGAATGTGGAAAGTGCATTACATAGTTTAAATGGCATCTTTAGATATGCAAAAGTTCCCTAGGGACTTGTGAATGTGGTTTTGTCCTAATCCTCTAGCATAATCTGAATTTTGTTATAACCACTGTAACCATTCAAAAATCTAAAGTAGCAATGCCCAAAAATGTTGTGCAACACTTGATCTACAAATGGCAACGAGAAGTGATCTTTAAAATAGCCACGTTCAATAGCCTAAAATCAATACAAACCTATCACTTGACATATTTATTTAGCACTATCACCAATGGGCTAACCCACTTGCTATCCGTAATGGATTAGATGAACATTTCCTTGAGGATTTTTTCGATTTCCTCTTTGATGAGCTACTTCAATGTGGGATTCAACCATCGATGTGGCTACCTCTTTGGCTTCATGGCCAGATCAGTGTAGATACAATGTTGGCATATCTTAGGATCAATCCCTATAAGTTCAGAATATGACTAGGAAAAAGCTGTTGGCCCTTTGTTGACCACTTTTAGCAACATCCCCTTTTATTCAAGAGCAATATTTACATTGATTATTATTGAATTTCCATTTTTCAAGAATGCATATTCCATGCTAGCAGGTAGATTTTTCAATACAATGAGCTCTTGTTTAACATTTTTAGAAATTTTCAACCCTTCCTAGTTGGTATCATCAATTTTGTCAATAGAGAGTTGGTGATGAACTTGCTCCAGTTCATCCATTCCTTTCATGTAGGTACATGTTAGGCTCCTAGCAAGTTCCACAAAAGTATTGATCTACTCTCAAAGTTAGTTGTTAACCATTAGGTGGCCTCCTACCCTATGGCTATTTCATATAAGCACCTTTGAATTTTTGATATATCAGCACACTAACTACATGTTTTGATAGATACACTATTAATGGTCCATGGTTTCTACACACAATTGCACCCTATATCACTATACATGATGCATGGAACTTTCTTCCTCTTGATATTTTGCAATGCAGTTTGTTTAGATATTTTGAGGGAAAGATCTTGGATCCCCAATTGTGCATTAATAGTGCTTAACCGAGCCCTTCCCATGATGATTGGGAAGTTTCCATTACAATTATCCACTTGGATCACTAAGAAATTGCTAAGGTCCATCCAAAAATGGTAGTTACAATGTCCTTCACTAGTTCCAAAGGAATAGTGATGGGTTGATCAGCCAACTCGAGACGAATGTTGCTATTCTTGAGTGAAGGTAGGTTCTAGGCTTTATACATCTCATGAAAAATCATATTAACATCAAAACCTAAATCTAGAATAGCCTTGCAAGGCTTATTTCTAGTGATTTGAAGATAAATAAGGGGACTTCTAGGATTAGATAGTTTCTTGGGAAGGTGGCCAACCTTTATCCAATCAATTACAGCATAAGTTAACATGATGGTATGGACTTTGGAAGGTGTTTGGTTTGAATGGAACTCAAATAGATTAGATGCATTGGGAGATGGAGATGTAGGGTTGCTAGCTATAGGTGTATGTGAGAGTTTAGTTGGGTTGTTGGTTTCAAAGAAAGGTCTTTTTCATAATCTTGTTTCTAAACCACTTGACTAAGGAGCCAGATGTAAGTTAATAGCCCTAGTTGTGTTGCATTGTTGTAACTAAGGTGGAATTTCTCCCTACATTGATGGAGTTGACAGTAATTGGGTTGAGGATGGAGAGGGATATGTAGAAGGATGAGAATGGTGATGGATGTGGGAACTCCTACTTGGGAGATGAAGAATGAGTTCAATAATACTCATGAGGGTAGTAGTGATGTTGGAAGGTGGCGTGAATGGGTTGTTGAACATAGTACCCATATGGATTTGGTTACTGGTAAAGGTATTGTTACCTTGGTGGTGGTATCTCCCACAACTGTGGGTGTTGCCATTGCTCATACTACTCATATGGTTATGGTGGAGATCTACTTGGATAATAAGCTTGTTGTTGCTGGTGGAATTACCTTGGATTTCCTTGAGGATAAGGTAATTTTCTGGATGCTTGCCTTGTTACTAGTCTAGGATTCAGCACATACACCCTAGACTCCTACAAGTGTGACACAACAGGGAAAATCCTCTAGGATGTTCATATCAGAAAATGTCACATCCACCATCATCATTTGATTCTATCTATACAACTTCTTCTATTGCAATAGCTTTGCCCTTACACTTTGGTACACATGTTCAGCTTCTCTCCACCTCATGCGATCATGATTACTACTTTGCTTTCTTGATTCCATTGCAATTTTTAGAGTAGTTTGAAATTTTTCATTCAAAGAGTCCCATAATTTATCAAGCTTGGCTGATATATTGGAAACAAATTTTTGGATTGGCAAGGTTTTTCATTGCACCACCTCATCAAGTGATGACTCCTTCTCATTGTCATAAAATTGTACCTCTTTTTTTCTAATGGAAGGATTCCTTTAAAGTCCTCAACACTTTCCCATTTCCTTAGCTCTCCTTCTTCTTTGTCTATCCACTCTATTAGCCTTTGGATCTGATGGAGTCTAAGTTTTGACAGTCTTTCTTGGCATAGACCCCAAGAGTTCTTCTTGTTTTTGATCTGAGTTCATCTATGATGTGGCAAAGTTGTTCCCATTGAGAATAATCATGGCTAGGGAATTAGTGTATGAGAGAATAGTATTTGTCCATGGTAGCATCCAAAGGTTCATGTTTTCCTTGCTTCCATCCTTGAATCTGCCTTCGTAGATTAGACACTCGAAAGTATGTCTAATATTTATCATTGAATAGCTCTAGCATTGTAATTCACTTGTAGATGGATTTTAGCTCCAGGGATCGATACTAGCTCTCTACTTTCTTAATGAGCATCTTGGGAAATAGCTTTAATTTTTGTTAATCATTTTCAATATTCTTTAAGGCATAGGCATTGTGAAAGGCTTGAAGATGTGTTTGCAAATCAGAGATATATCCCCCCTCAAATCTAGGGTTATTGTTCATGTCAAGTCGCTTGATCCAACTATCTTTCATATGCTTGGTTGGAATTTTGACGACCTCTATGATGTTCAGAATGCTTTGAGTGATAATCAAAGGCTCATTATCATTATTATTTTAATGATGCCTATGATGTCTTCTACAACCCATTCATTCATGGTGGTCTTTGTGATTATCATTGTCCCATTATTCACCTTCATCATAGTTTTTTTATGAGTCATGAATTTGCTGACAGCCATGATATCACACCCATGATAACGCACCCACAATATCACACCGCGATATCGCATCCATGGTATCACAGCTGACACGATATTGGGGACATGTTCTTTCAATAATCAATATCACATAGAGATAAAGTAAATCTATTAAGGCAAGCAGTAAGGTATAACCTAACTTTGGTAACAACGTTACTAACGATTGGCCCCATGTGATTGCAAATGGCCCTGAAATACAAACAACAGGAAGGTCCTAATCAAGGTGCGATCAAATGACCTAGGAGAGGTGAAGGACAAGTTCCTGCCAAACAACATGCAAAGTAGGAGGAACAATCATTTAGTACCCACCAAGAAGACCCTGCTATTGTATAATCAAGGCGGGTAGAAGGAGGAGCTACTATAGCATCTAAACAGGGACAATATCTCACGTTTCCCCAGGATTGTGTTTAGACCATCCATGAAAGGTCCATATTCATTGTAGTAATCATGGAATTAAACTTTGGACCTTTCACAGAATTTCCTTTGGAGGTCATTAGGGATCACCTCAAAGAATCTCCATTATGGCCTATCCTCTATAAAAGTAATGCCTGGTACTTAGGAGGAACGTACCAAATTTGGCACAATAAAGAAGAAGGAACCCCGGTTAACAATTATGGTGTGACTATTGATTTCTCTATTCAAGCCATTTTAGAAGTATTAAACTTTCTGAATACAGGGCCAAAGGTTACCCAAAACTAGCTAGACACTTTCAGAACTGAGCAACTTAATAAACTGTTGATAGAGAATAAAAGGATGGTGGAAGAAAAAGAGAAGGTTGACTGGGATGCCTCTATGGCACAAGTGCAAACTTACACACACACCAAGGCAGTCAAGGCCTTACAAGAGGAGAAACTCTAGGCCATACTTCAATGCCATCAAATCCCAAGACCTGGAGTGCAAGAAAAGGGAAAGACATCCATGGAGGAGCCACTGCCACCAAGAACTACATGAGTTCCATCCAATTTTGTAATCATAGGATTTTATTTTGTGTTGTGTCTCAATTTTTTTCTAACTCCACACTACGGCATGAATCCATTCTAGCTAGTCAATAATCCCATACCTACCCACTATGTAATCAATGTAGCTTGTTGTCACTTTAACTTAGGGACGAGTTTTCATTCAGTCGTGGGGGTATGATGAGTCATGAATTTGCTGACAGAAGTGATATTGCACCCACAATAATGCACTCATGATATCGCACCTATGATATCAAATCCGCAGTATCACAGCCGACATGATATCGCAGCCTAGCCACGATATATTGCATATGCAATATTGAAGCCTATCTCCTCATCTATAAATAAGAGGTAGAAACAAACATCAAAAGAAACAAGTTCCAATTTATTATCTTGTATATGTTTCATTTTTCTTTGAAAATTCACCCTTTTGATTTACCAATAGCACAATCTTTGCAAAATTCTGTGCAACTTACTACAAATTTGGAAATGCAAGTATGAGATTAAGGTACCTTTAAATTACAATAACCCAATAGCTTATGCCATAAATTATTATCCTTCCCTATAGTAACTATAGCCATAGAATCATTTTTCAAACATATATTAGCTTCTAAAGTATACATTATGCTAGCCTTTTTACCCTTCAAAATTGCTAAAATGCCCTTGGTAATTTTTCATTCATTATTTCCACATGAAAAATTTAAACCCAAATCATTAAGTTGAGAAACAAAAATCAACCTCTTAGAAACTTTAGAAACATTCCTAACATTATTAAGAGTGATTTTATGCAAACCAAGCTATTGTAAAACAACACTTCCTATACCAAGAAATTTTAAAGGAACACCATTAGTAGCATAAACAACACTTGATGAAACTAGCTGATAGGAAGTAAAAATAGACTAATCATGGCAAGTCTGAAATAAGGATCCTCTATCTATAACTCAAACATCTTTTTCTTTGTTTAAATAAAATACTGTAAATGATTAAGATATAATAAAATCAAAATCAAGCTCACCCTCTAAATGATTTATTTGTAGAACAACATTACTTTCTAATTTTTCTAACTCTATTTTTTCTTTCTATTGCAGTGATGTTTTCCTTACTTTGTAACCACAACAGTCCCTCTTCATGTGACCAATTTTGTGGCAAACCCAACATTCAATCCTACTTTTATAAGGTCCTCTAATTTTACTCCTTTTCATACTCTAGTTAGGTCTCCTACTTTAATCATGTTTATTAGATCTACCTCTATTTGAAACTGTAAAAAAATTATTTGATGATTGACCCTACCCATTATGAAATATTTTTACTACATCTTGAAGAGTAGAAACTACACCATCAAAAGAAATATTATGACTACTCATAGAGGTAATAATAGTTGTAATAATTAGATACTAAGATTTACATAAAAAATTCAAAACAACATAACACTTTACTGGCTCTAGAATTATCACTTTATATTCTTCAAATTTAACAAAATTTTCCATCATATCATGTAGATGATCTTACAAAGAAACACCTTCTTTCATCTTTACATTAAACTTTTTTTGATAAATATGAGAATGGATTTAAACTGAAGCTTTATCAAACCTATTTTTCAAATTTATCTAAAGAACATGAGAATCTGCTTTGTTAGAAAGATATGCCAAAATTTTGTTGCTCAAATAGGATGAATCAACATTAGTTCTTTTGCAAGCGNGCTCTTCCTTTATTTGGAGAAAATATTCCAAGGACATAAGCCATCCATGATAACTTTGATAGCTTGATGTTGTTACAACACTCTTAAGCCCTTCCTTCACACTTTGTTACTATTATTTTGGTGGTATGAAACACATCTTTCCATCCTTCAATTTATAAAAGAGAACAACAACAATATTTTTCTTTATTACAAACTTTAAATAATTTTAGAAACTAGTAATCATATCTCAAGAAAAGATTACAAAGTTGGAAGTTATGATAGACATAACTTAAATTGATAAAAATAGAGGAAGAGCTTTCTTCACATTAACTAATAGTTTAATTTTTCACATTAACTAACAATTAATACCTATAGTTCCTCCCTATTTAAACAAATATAAATCTAAGTCTAAACCATTTGTTGCTTTTTCAAAAGCTAGTCAAGCTAACCCTTCCTCTATCTTAGTTTGAGTGATGCATAGAGATGCATGTGAGGTGGGATAAATAGGATAACTTATTCATGTTTAAAGAGAGATCTAAAGAAATTAACAATTTCTAAAAAATCAATATTCCATGATTTTTAGTATTTTTGAAGAAAATGTTGACAAAATTTCTTAGGATTCTTCCTAATCATATTATGGAGTTGTGCTTGATGCTCCATGAAAATTTTATTTTTCTTCCATTGAATAAAATTCTTGTATATTTTAATGACATTTGGATCATGATCAGCTCTTTTAACTTACAATTGAGCTTGTATACACTTAGTATTAAACCACAAGTTTGACAATGATGTCACATTAGAGGCAACCATTACTAAAACTTATATAATATTCTTATCATCTTAATTGTGAACCCAAAGCCTATTGACTTCCTATATATATTGTTACTACTGATTATTTTTTAATTTGACATTGTATATCCTTTTGCTTCACCTAGTAGTTTTACATATAGATTTGATATTGAAAATTATATAACAGTGTAATGATTTAAGCAATATATCACTTTATAAATTATGTATAAATTGTGGTGTGTAGAAAAGTAGGTTAATGAATGATTTCTCTTTAAAACCTTCCAAAGTATATAACATGGAATTTGGGTATTTAGAAATACCATTGAAAAAGAAAAGATCAAATGATTTTTCCAAAGAGATTAATTCTTAACCAAATCTATTTGTATAAATATCAAAAGAAACATGTATGTATTCCTCATATACCAAATAGTTGCAATATGTTTTATACCAGTCCAAAACTAGAACTTGTTTAGAAGTAATGTGACTATTAAAATCTCTACAAATAATTACTTTTCTAGTATGAGCAAATTTAGTAATATTATTTTGTAGATATTAATACAAGTGTTCTTTGAAATGAAAAAAATCTATTAGTACAAATGCCACTAAATATCTATACAAATCTCAAAACATTTAGGTGTTACACACTTTACATTGTTTTATTTTAGCTAAGAGGCTAATTAGTAGTTGGCAAGTTCACTAGACTTTATCATGGAAATTGAATAATTATTATCATAAAGTTGGTCTAATAGATTAACTTTTTCTCAATGATTATTTTATTTGTTTTGGTAGATAGACCAATTGAAACTTGACTAGACTTTGTAATAGAAAATAAATATTTATCATCATGATGCTAAGCTAGGAGATGAACTCTTTCATGATGAATTAATATGATCAATTATCATTTGAAAATTTAATACTTAATAATTACCATGAGAAAAAATTGTTTAACAATAATTTGAAAATCAACTCTTAGTAAATTAATTCTTGAAGTTTATTAATTTGAAAAACATTTTATCTTAACCAAATAATCAATATATATAATAAATTTATAACTAAATTAATATTTACTCATTTTGGTTGAGAGGCCATTTTAAGGAAGATAAATAATTAAGATTATAATGCTAGGCCAAAATATGAGCTTTTTATCAATTTCCAATGAACTAATTTGAAAAATATAAATATTTTCTCAACTAAATAATAGATATATATTATAACTATATAGCTAAACTAGTGTATAAATACTTTATATAAAACAATTCACCAGCAACATATCTCACTTCACAAAAAATGCTTCACTAATATCATTTATACTTCATGATACAAAATCTAAGTATCTAATTTTCTTTTCAAGGTTTTTCTTCCATATCTTCCATGTGGCTTTAGTCTTCATTATTAGAAACTCACTCCATGATTTTGATCCTCATGGATGGAACTTCTGTCACCAAAATTTTCTATATGCTTAGATGAGATATTACAAGACTAGATACTCAAGATTAATTACTAATAAGATATTTTACACAAGTTTATTTATCTAACAATTCCTTTAAGTCTATAAAAATATAATAAAATATTAATATAAGTATTAGTGAACTAATTTCTTTTCCGCATAGAATATCACTTGTGAGGACTAGCATTATGAATATCCATAGAGAGTGAAGATATGAACTTATCAAAAATGTAAGAGATGTGTATGATGTTGAAAATTAGGATGCAATACAATAATTATTAGTTTTCTTTATAACTTTGTACTCAAAACCTTGTAACTTTTTTTCATCTATTGAAGAAATAAGATAAAAAATTTTATTTAGAAATCTTGAAATTGATGGGCAGATGTACAAGTATTTGGCTTCAATTCATAATTTTTTAATAATTTTTATTACTAGGAGATGATGTTTCATTAACCCCTAGTGTGGCCCCAAAAAATTCCATATAAAAAAAGGGTATACATGATGTAAGTGACTTGAAATTAGTCAATAAAGTTAATGCATAAATTATCCAACAAATAGATAGCTATTCATATTTCTCTCTCTCCTTAATATCTTATTCTCATATTTATTCCTTGATCAATTATATTAACATTCTTCACTTTCTATTATTAGCTTATTACTATAGATTTTCAAGCTTTCAATATATAATATCTTAATTCACAACCTAGATCAATCATTTTTCATTTTGAAACTTTAAGAACTACAAAATTTTTCATGTTAGAAGACAAAGATTCAAGACACCATGAATTTATCAAAATAATTTCAAATATTCATGGTCAACTACAAGGAGTTATGAATCTCATATGAAAACATTAAAAATAATATCACAATCAAATTTGGAAATTCAAACTATCACAATTTAAGTTTTATTTCTTACTACAACATGTGGTTAGCTCATGGTATTCTCAAAATTAAACCACAAAATCACCAAAACTTGTGGTTAGTTTGTAGTAATTCTAGGATCAAACCATAATTCACCACAACTTATGATCTTTAGAATGTCCACCTATGATTTAACCATAACTCATGGTCATTAATATTAATTAAACCAAGATTTTGGTTGATGTTCTAAACTTGATGGTAGTTGTAGGTTTTTTAAAGGAAAGAAGATTGTAGGGTAGCTCTATTTAGCAAGAGTTGCAAGCCAAAAACCCAAGTAGCCTTCATTTTTTTTAATAAGCTTTTTGGCATGTTTTGTATGTTTAATCTTAACTAGTTTTAAAAGGGGGATATTGTTGGGTGTTTTGAGCTTGATGGTAATTGTAGTTTTTTTAACAAGAAAGTTGGTTCTAGAATAGCTTCATTTAGTGATAGTTTTACATTAAAACCCAAGCAAAACTTGTTTTTTAAGATAAGCATTTTAGCTATTACAAGTTCAAGCTTGGCTAGCTTAAAAATAATAATCATCTTGCTCCAAAAAGACTTGCAAACTCAAACCAATTTTTAGAATTAAAAACTATCGAAAAACTCATCTAAATAATTGTAGCCAAATAGAAACAAAATTTCATTTGCAATTTTACAAGTTTCAACTTACGGAACACATTTTGTTAAAGTATTCAAAAGGAAAGAAGCTTGGTCTTGTTGATTCATCTTTTAGAATTACTGTCTAGAGTTGAAAAATTTCATTTGAAAAGCCTTGCCACATTAACTCTAAAATCAAAAAGTTCATCTAGGAAGCCTTGGGACATCAACCCTCAAACTAAAATATAGAATCAAAAAGCTCATCCAAAAAACCTCGGCATGTCAGCTCTAAAACCAAAAAATCTCATTTAAAAGGCCTTGGCACATTAGCTTTTGAGTGAATGTTTAGCACCAATATAGCTCTTCTAGATGCAAAAAACGGGTAAAAAAAAAAAGAACTGTACTTCTTTGCTTGCTTAAAATTTTGTAGATCCCTCAACATCAAAAGAGCTTATTTTTATGTAAAAACTAATCCCATACTAAAGATAACCTACCAAAATATACAAAGCTTTTCGTAAATATAATATATAGTTATTCAATAAAAAGCCTATCTCAACCAAAAGCTCCATAAGTAAACATAAAAGACTAAATTTTTGTTCCATGGAAAGCCCAAATCAAGATAAAGTTTTAAAGGAAAAGCTCTTTATGGAGTAGAGCTAAAAGCTATACTAGCCTAGTTGATGTTGCAGGCTATGTATATATATATTAAAAATGTTTAGTTTTATTTTGAAAGCCAAGCTCAAGAATATGGTATAGTTTTTCTCTTCAAAAAAGAAGGAAAAGATTAATTTACAAAAATTTTTTATGTGCCATAAGAACAATACAAAGAGGAGAATGCTAGATATTCTAAAAGTATATAAAATGTCATGGGTAAAAATAAATATCCTTACAAAATTATCAAAAAGCTTTTCCAAATCATCAAAAAGCTACATGAAAAGCCCATAAATAAAAAGTTGTTTTTCAAAAATGCTTTGTTTTTAAAGGAAAATAAGTCTATATTCATAAAAGAGAAGAAGATTAAGTAGAGTTAGTTTAATAAAGTAAAAGCCTATATTTCTAATTAAGTAGGGTTGATTAGAATATATGACAAGGCCATTTAGTATTAGATTAAGCTAGAAAGTGTTGAGTATTAAATGAAGGTAGGAAGAGATGAAGTTGAGCAAGAGAAACATAAAGTCCTTTTTACTAGTGCACAAACTAATATAATTAATTTCTTTAATTCTTGATAAGATTAATATTCTCTTTATCTTCATACCCAAGAGTAGTAATGAAGAATGCTGAACAATAAGAATGACTTTTAAATTTATAGCTTATCTCTCCAATGGACAATAAATGGATACAGCTTTTAGTCTATTAAGTCTTTCTTCCTAATGGATTTGCAATAGTTCGAAATAACAACTTCATGGTGTTTGTTATAAAATAAAAATTGAAATCTCATTCTAATAAATTTGATTTTGTGACTTCATTCTAACACTGAAATATTTTTTATTTCTTTCTTCTTCTCTTGATTCCTCTTTGCTTTGTAATCTAAAAACCTTTATTTCTTGGTATTCTATCAAAGCTCAAAAAATTATATGTCTCTAATTTGTGACAAGGTGGTAAGTATCTCATACGTTTTATTCTAAAATGGAGGAGGATCATTTCGTTCGTTTTAGATATTTTAATCTCACTAAATCGAGATATTATGAGAGACAATTTAATATGCTAGAAAAATAAAAAAATATCCTTAATTAATGTAGAAAATATTACAAAATAGTGGTTCCACAACTTACAAACATCACAAATCACTCACACACTCAATGACATTATGAAACATGAGGCTCTACAACAACACAACAATTGTCCTTAATGTAAGCCATTAGCAAACAAGATCTTTTCCACAACACAAGGCTAAGATCCAAACACATAATGCACATAAGAGGCACAAGGTCAACACATACACATAATTGATCTTAAACCTACATACACACTCATGAACTAGCACAATATGCTCACATGATAATCTCTCATCAACTCTCATAGCTCTCATGCTTCCAAACATGAAAACACATATAATATTTATTGGAAATTGAAGATAAGAAACCTACTAACCTTTCCTTAACCTCAACTTGAAGATTCTCATTTGTTTCTATCTTTTTCTCATCATATCTCAGCTATTTCATGACTTGGAACTACTAATTTAGAGGTTTTCTTGGCTGTACAAGTTGTCTCTAGGCTTGGATAGATGCTTCTATTAGTACCTATCATTCAGTTGAGACATCTCATGCAAAAGTGAGATGTCTCTTGAAAGTTGGAATGTCTTCCCTGAGTCATCTTTGTGTTTGATTTTTAGAGTATAAGGTAATAATTATTTTTATTTTTATTATATAATAAAATTTTATTTTGAAAAAATTTTGGAATTTTTTTGATTAATGAGTAGTTCCGCAATGCATATATATATAATTTTAAAACCTTTTTTCATCATCAAGGCTGTATTAAATTATGTTTAGTAAACTTTATTGTACTTGTCACATATATATATCCAAGGCATCTCTTAGAAATTTTTTTCATAGAATAATCAATATAATTTTAGTAAGAATTTGACTATTCCATTATCAGTTCATCAACATCACTTATCATTATTTACTTAATCTCAAAAATTGAATAGCCATAAATAAGCACATTTACTATCTTGATTATATTTAAGTTATTTTGAAACATTTTTAAGCAATTCTATATTTCTTAGAAATTAGAACATGTGGCTATGTGTAGCTAGAATTTCAGTTCAATATCTATTGTGATTAGGAGAAATTAGCTCAATAATTTGGGAGTGAGAACTGAGAACTTAGAAAGAGGGTTGAATAAGTTCCCTAATTTGAACAACCAAGATAATAAAAACTATACTCAAGTTTACATGGTTTCCCAATTTGGATACTGATGAATCATGTTTTGACTAGATCCAATATAAGATATCCAATATCACAGCCTCGGCATCGGATACCCAATGTCAAAGCCTAGGACATGATGTTGAATATCTGATATCATAGGGTATATGTTGGCTTATAAATACAGTGCTTGGGCTCATAGTTTTCATATAGTTTTTCATTAGTTTTCATAATAGAGTAGCAAAGCTTTTGTAGTTTGTTTTCTCTAGAGTTAGAATATTTTTGAGTGCCTGTAGTAGAAGTCTAAGTATGTACTGATCTTTGTTCAAGCACTAATGTACTTCAGCACAACAGTGTGATGGGAATAAAAATGAACTCCTTTTTATCATCCTTGCAACATTGAAAATAGATTAATGTTTCCGTTAATGCACTTTATTTTAATGCATTTAAATTAAGAATTTAATTTCTAGTTATTAATGAACACAAGGATGACTACTTCAAGCATACATGTAGTGCTTAGTAACCCAGAAATGCTTAATGGTTAGTAGCCTAGTAGCACTATATGTCACGATCGAAAACATCAGTGACTAGAACACCGAGAGATTGCTGGGCAAATAGTTTAACCTCGGATCCGTGCGAGGGTCTTGCTGGAGAAAATAGAAAAGGGGCACCCTTAATGGTCTGGTTGATTAGATAGGGACATAGTTGGCGTATCTTAACCTTATGTAAATGTGGTTTTGAGGGCTAGACAGATGAGGTAAACCAATGATCAATAAATGCAAAAATAAAGGAAACAATACAAAACAACGAGAATGGTAAAGAAGTAGCAAAACAAACTCAGGTGAGAAAATACACCACCCCAAAGTCACAAATTTGATTCTTTGCCTTGTTTGAAAGATTTACAAGGGGTTATACAACATTGGAGATGCACTGCTTACTCAAAGGATTAACCACGATCTCCCCAAGATCAGGTTAAACCCGGGCATCTCTTCTACCACGATAAACATTACACTCATGGAGAAGTGGTCCCCTACCACAAAGTCAATGTGAATAGTTCCTTTCACCACTACTTACACCCCATTGAATGACTTCAAACATGACATTGTCATGGGTTTGATTTGGTCTACCAAACCTAGTTTGTCCACTATGAGAAATGGGATGACATTTGTAGCAACCCTGTCATCAACGTGTACTCTTCGGATCTTATGTGGGCCAACCCAAATTATAATGAATAGGGTTGTTGTCATCACATGACCCTTTTTAGGGTCTTCCCTAATGGACTCATCACAGAATGTCAATTGGGATGGCCATGGTTCTTTAGGCATAGAAGGAAGCAAGATCGAATGGATTGCTTTTTCTTCTACCGGCATGTTCTCGTCCACTAGTATGGACATTAGCATGCGAACCAAAGCATCACAGTGTGTAGCGGAAGTTATTACCAGGTCGTATAGGCTCAACATTGTGTTCTTTTCCTTTAGAGCTTGCTTGACCTAAGTAAGGGCTTTTAAGAGGTCGTTTCCACCTTCTTGTTGATTACTACCCTTCTCTTCCTTCATTCATCCTAGGAGACAAATTTCCCAAGGAGGAGCAATTTCAAGTTTGGGGTTGGACCCTTTTGGACGAGGTGGTGATGACTATGCACATGTAGCGGTGTTAAATTTTGGTGATGAAGTAGGTGTAGTTGTAGAGGACAAGGGAGTAGGCTTGGAAGGACCTGGGGTGGTACGTTCCATAACCATTTCACCTATCAAGAAGTCTTCATGTTTCCTAGAACCAGAAGGTTGTGTTGCCATCTTATGTTGGTTTTAGGGGATGGGGATAGTTGAGTGATTTAGCCCCCTGATGATGAATGGTATTTGCGGCATTAGTGTGGGTGGTGGTGTAGTTTTGATTACAAAAGGTGTAGGGGAAAATGTCTAAGGAGGGACCTTTAGGACAAACGATTGTTGCAGCATTTTTATTGTCGTTGTTGATGTTGCTACACTATGTTGAGGTACACGAACAACAACAAATGGCTACTATAGCAGTTCCAGGTTACTGTCTATGCCAATGATGTTGATGATGTAACCCAGATCATTAGTGTTGAGGGACTCTTTGTAAACATGCATGGATTGATTTTTAGGGAGGATGGGGTTGCTTTCATCCAGCACCAACTTCCCCTAATCAATCATCCATTGAATGTCATCTTTTAGGGCTAGACAGTAATATGTGTTGTGACCATAGAGTTCATGGTAGTCACAAAACCATTCCAGCCTAAAATTCTTAGGAATCAGAGGCTCATTGGGAAAAGCCAAGGAGGGGTTTCTAAGGAGTTCATAGTATCGTTGATGCCTCTTGATTGCCTCCTTGGACATCTACTTGTGTTGAATGTACCCCACCCCTAGAAATTGCTTTAGAAGTTTTAAAGGCTTGATAGGTAGTGATGTGTACTTGGAGAAATCTTTATGCTCGAAGTTAGGCTTAGGTGGGGTGGATGCTTTGGGTGCCGACATGGAGGGTTGAGCAATGTTTCCTAGGTTAGGTGCGGGGTTAGTTGGTGGTGCGGCCACTTTCTTGTTATTTTTTCTTTGGCTTGGCCTCGTTTGCCATAGTGACCACCATGGCCATTACGGCCTTGCCCTTCTCTTTATTCTTTTTAGAATGTGCATTTTTATATGCAACATAGGCTGGGTCCCTGCTACCTTCGGTCACATCTTGAATACTTTTCATTTGTGCAAAAGCTTGACTTAGAGAGCATGGGGCCAGGTAATACAGCTTGGATTTGATGAAATTGTTCACCGCCCCCTTGAAGATGGCCAGCAAGTGGACCTCCACAATAGGCTTGCAGATCTCATTCAAGGTGGCACCCCACTACTGTATAAACCTCTACACCAACTCTAGTGGGTCTTGCTTAACTCCCATTAAATAATGCAGCATGACCTCGAGCTTCAAGTTATACTTGAAGCAAGTCACGAACTGAGTCAGCAACTCCTCCAATGTTGAGATGGAGGCACGCGGGAGTGCACGGTACTAGTCTAAAGCGTGGCCTATCAAAGACATAGTAAAGAAACGAATGATGGTATGCAGCCATTGCTACAGTGACAAAGATTCAGATCTGAATGTGACCAGATGTGCATTAGGGTTGCCCTTCTCGTTGTATTTCATAAAGTGGGCAAGTAGCATCCCAGGGGGTAATGTTAGCATAGGAAACACCAGGCTGATGGGGTCATCATGGTAGAAATCCATGGTCTACACCACATTAGAACCTACAGTTTTAAGGTGCCTAACCTCTTCAGTAAGGATTTGGATAAGTTGAAAATATTGATCTAGACTTAGACACGACACAAATGGTTGTGGGGTTGCAGGGGCAACCATCATTTATGGCAGAACAAAGATGAAAACTTGGGTCATAGGAGGGGCTATTGGGGCTATCCTCAAAAAGGGTGTTGCTTGTGTGGTCCACTACCCAATGGGTGGTGCTGCTGGGGTGGTGACTGCTGATGCGACTAAGGGGTTGGTCATTTGCATAACCAATGGAAATGACCATAGCCCTACACTTGGTTGTAGTGTTTGCGAGACTTGGTACGCTTGGTGATAAGGATGTTGTGACATCTAGTGGGACTTTGAAGTGGGGAGTGAAGTGGCTAGGGTCCACCACATGGTTGGGGCTGGACCCACCACTGATGATGAAACAGATGTAGGCAACAAGATAGGAGTGGAGGCTCTGGGCAATTGCGAGGTGGAAGCTGTGTGTATGTATGGCATCATGGGTGTAACTGGTGCTCTGTATGAGGATAGGATAGAATGGGGGGGAAGAGCACTTGGGTATGAAACTAAGGGAGGTCCTTGCTAATATGCTGAGGGTGTGGGATGGCTACCCATAGCAGATGAGAGCATAGATTGGGGTATATTTGTGGTGATCACAAAGGGAGCCGCCAAAAAAAGGGGGTTTGTCTTGAAGACCATGATAGAAGGGATGGCCACAGGGTAAGTTTGACCACCCCCCTCAAACTGGGAGTCTAGCACTTCTTGTCCATCCTGGAATGCTTCATTACAATGGGATAATGTGTCCTGGTTCCTAAGTGTAGTGACTCGTAGTAGCTAATCAAAGATCCATCGATACATCTTTGTTAGAGGAATGGCGACATCAGGGTTAGGGAAAAACTCCTTCCCATTCCAATAAAGGAACTTGAAATTGCACTTATGCTTGAGTTCTTGGTAATCCAAGGGAAAATCCACCTAGACATTTGCACAGATGAAGTTGTAATGCTTTGCGTCTTGTGCCAAGAAATCAGGCAACAAGTGTCAAACCCTAAGGGATTGGCATGGCGCCAACACCGAGCTAGGTGGCTGGTTAGCACCCATGGTGCTTTGGGCCAAGAAAGGAGCCTCAAGGATCAAGGTGAAAATAGTGATCATTGTCAAAATCATCTCCCATATTGCAAAAGGAAAGATCGCAAACTAAGAAACACAGAAATCAAGAGGGGATTGAAGGCTTTTCATCCTGTTGGATTCCAAAGGAATAGTCATGGCAACCAATCTACATCACACTATGCGTAAACAACCAAAAAAGGGTATCACATTTATGCTAGTATGTAACAGGGTACAGAAAGCATGTAGGACTACCCGTAGGACACGAAAAAGGCACTAAAAGGCCCTCCTTCTAGTGCCAAAAAATATAGTAACCAAAAATGTTGATGGCTGGAACACCGAGAGGTTGCCGAGTGAATAGTTTAACCCTAGATCTATGTGAGGACCGTGCTGGAGAAAATGAAAACAAGGCACCCTAAAAGGTCTATTCGATCAGATAGGGACTTAGTCGGTGTATCTTAACCTTATGTAAACATCATTTCGAGGTCGAGACACGTGAGGTAAACTGATGATCAATAAATGCAGAAATGAAGGAAACGATGCAAAATAGAAATAATAGTAAAGAAGTAGCAGAACAAGATCAGGAGAGAAAATGCACTACCCCAAGGTCGTAGATTCAATTCTTTACCTTTTTTGAAAGGTGTACAGGGGGGTTATACAATGTCGGAGATGCACTGCTTACTCAAAGGTAACTAAAGCACTCAAGAAAAATGCCCACTATGCCTTCTGAGAGCCAACTCAAAAGCCAACTATAGCGAGAAGCTAACTCTGTTTGCTAAGAAGCTAATCAAGAAGCCAACCAGCCAAATGCAAGAAGCCAACAAGCCAAATACTCTTGTCAATGCAAAATTGTGAACTCTTCCAACCAAAAAAGAAAATCCTTTGAGAGTTATTTACTAGGGTATTTATAGGACTAGGGGCAAGTGAGAAATGGAGCCTGGATGACACATGTCCTGGACCCTACAAGATGCTATGATGTCCGTACTATGTAGGTGTGCAATGCTGGGCATGAACATGGCTACGCTGTGACTATGCCTCTAGGACTGATTGTGTTGAGATCAGTGTGCTAGCAATGCAAACAAGAATGTAGATTACGCTCTAGGACTATGTCTTCCTTGCCATTATAGATGGGGTCAAGTGTAGGAACAATGTTTTGGAAGTTAAAGGGTGTGCAAAATGGAGTGAAGTTGCTGATTCCACTAATGAGATGTCAAAATGAGGAAGATCATTGTCAACAAGTTCTAGAGTTTCCTGAAGACACCTTGATGCTTCCATACCAGTGCTATGTTACTCACGTTGTCAAGTTTGCTGGCATAGCACAAGTGGCTACTTGCTACGCTACATAGCATAGCATAGGATAGCAATTGGTTTTTCCTAAAACTTGTGTTGAAGCTGAAAACATTTGTTTGATGCTTGATCATGCTAACGATTGCAAATTTTCCCTTCATGATAGGAAGCCTTTGAACTTTCTGAATTTATGTTTAAAACATTTTTTGTTGTTCTTGTATTTTTTCTACACAATGTTATGTTATGTAGCATAGCATAGCATAGCAGCCAGCGTATCCTACTTTTTGTTCAATTCACCCTTTTCTAGTAAGAAACTTTGCCCAAGGACTTGAGGCCGAACACGACAAACGATTTTGGAGGCCAGAGTGCTTGCCAAGTGCAATTTTTTTATTAGAATCACTTGGTAAACCAGGCCTTTTTTTTCCTTTGCTACGTAATGCTATGCTACATAGCGTAGCATAGCGTAGCACCTTGTTTTGCAATAATTTGCACTTGATCACTTGAGCAACTATCTTTCAAGGCTTGCCACACTACATACCGTAGCGTAGCGTAGCAAACTTCTTCACTAGAAAAATTGCTGAACTGCTTTGGTTATCCCAAACACTTTCAGCAACTCCTAGCATATTTTTTGAGTAGACTGTCAGCTGGGTGAATTGTCCAAGTGGGTAGGCTAGAGAGTCCATTGGGCCTATCAACTCTGGAGATAGAAAACTTGCCAAACTGGACTGTCTAACTTCAACACCTACATTTTCCTGTCAAGTTGTCATGATGCTGCACTAGTGGAAGTCCTTGCCTAAATTCCAAGACCCTGGTGAAGCAAGAGGGTCTCAAAATTTTATGGTGTTTCACTATACATATTTAGGATGTATAGTTGGGAAGACAACAAACGTTCTCAGTGCCCATTTCACTTCTTAGAAGAACTAGTGCACTAGAGAACTATAGGTTCATGAAATTCGATCGGATCAAATGTAAACGTGAGAGATTAAATTTATAAAACATAAAATTAGAAAAATCATGTAGCTCAATTACACTTAAAACCTTACACTTGAGCTTCACAAGTGTAGTTGGGAAGACACTGAACATTCTAAATATCCATTTTACTTCCTAGAAGAACTAGTGTATTGGAGAACTATAGGTCCATAGAATTCAACCAAATCATGTGTGAATGCCTCAGTGATTCATATGATTGGGTATAGGGGTACCTCACCACTCATCAACTGCCAAAGAACACAGTCCTCTCAAAAAATTTGCTTGTGGTGTAGTTTAACCCCTATGTATGTGCCTTTTAATTATAATCTAGATGGCATCATAGCATGTCTCTTAGGTGGCTAAGGATTCTCAAGTGGAGAAGAATCAATTCACCCTATTTCTCACAAGATAGCCATGGATCATCACACTTGAGGGCTAGGGTTTATGAGATAAAAATGAAATTTTTATAAGGTCATCTAGTTATTATGGATAACCATTCTCCAAACTCACACATCCTAATGACCATGATAATAACATAACTTAGGATAAATCCCATCCTCCATACTCCAACATAACTAATAAAATCAAAATCATGAAATAGATTAGGAAGAACCATAAAATTGCTAAATATATATCCTACAAAGGAAAATTTATATAATAGTCATATGATATAATGTGAATAATATATAGGGAGCATAATACTTGCATTAATTTCAAAGGGTGTTATGATGACCCAATTCCTAGTAACTTAAATCATAATAATTATTAAAATCATATTAAAAAGCACAAATGGATTAAACCAAAAATAATATACTAAGAAAGAGATGATGGTAGACTTAACAAGCATGAGAAAATTATGGAAATGTAAAGAAAATATGGGAATGCAACTATATACAAATGAAATGCATGAAGAATGAGAAGAAAGCATCCAACTAAGGATATACCAAGTATCCAAGAGGGGCACCTAAGTAGAAATGCTTTAAATGAAATGCACTAAAATTTCTATTTAACTTGTATCCTTGCAAATCAACAATTTTATACACATTTGGACCAATTACATCTGTAACTCGGTATGGACATGAACACATAGGAGAAAACTTAGTTTGGGAACCTATTTGACAAATGTTCTATCTCTCTTAAGGATCACATCTCCTACTTGAAACACTTTGGCTACATAGTTCTTATTAAATCATCTTTTAATAGTTTGTTGATGAATAAATATATTTTCAATTACTTTAACCATTTTAAGTTCTAAATTCCAAATATCATATGTACACAAGATCAAATGTTCATCAATTGGTAAATAATCCAAGAAAAACTGACATGTAGGGATCTATAAATTTATTAGTAATATTGGTTCTTGTCCACATACTAAATCATAAGGTGTAGTTTTGATTGAATCTTTATAACAAATTCTATCAGCCCAAACTACCCATTTTAATTACTCATGCCAAGTTTGTGGATTTTGAGTTATCAACTTCTTAATTCTAGTTAATATTACTATATTGAATGACTCCACTCAATCATTACCTTTAGGATGATACTCAGTTACAACTTTGACAATAGTATTATGTTTCCTAGCCCAATTTCTAAACTCTATAGAGATGAAAGTGGGTCCATTATCCACTACTAAAGCATAAGGATATCCATATCTAGAAATTATATCATTTTCTAGAAAGCAAATAACTTCATGAGATGTTGTGATTTTGGTTGCTTTCACTTCTAACCAACATGTGCAACAATTGATAGCTATCAAGATGAACTTGTGTTGGGTTGTTGATAATTGATTAATTACTCCAATAAAATCCAAAGCCCGTTTTGCAAATGGTCTAGTTTCTATTATATGTTGTAAAGGGGTTGAACTCTTGGAATCTTTTCCTTTAAACATTTAACATTGGACATAAGTTTTGACTAGGTTGTAAGCATCATTAATCATAGTGGGACAATACTAACTAGCTCTCATGATTTTATGAACTAAAAAATGATATCCTATATGTCCTTTCTCATGAAGTTGTATTAGGACCTTGCTAGCTCATTCTTGGTTTAAGAATTTAAGGTATATTCCTTGGAAATTCTTCTTAAATAATTCACCATTAATTAGAGTAAACCTAGAACATTTAGATATTAAAAGCTTTATATTCTATCTAGGTAAATTTGAAGGGCAACAGTGAAAGGTTAAATATAATTTACTATCACCATACCATAGATCATGCAATCAGTTAAGGGCAAATGGGTCATCATTTTCCTCATCAATGGATAATATGTGAAGAGGAATTAATTCTTTATCTTTGGGTGCGTCACAATTTTCTAAAGTTGAGGCTTTGGCTATTAGCTTAGCAAGACCAATTCCTTTTACCAACTTAGCTACCTTCCATTGAATATCAAATTCTTATAACTTCATAGCCCATTTAGCACATTTTTCCACTAGATCTTGTAATTTAGCTAATGCAATTGTGGTTGGATAAGAACAATGATAAAAACCTTTGCATTTAACAAATAGTAGCCAAATTTCTTTAAGCCTTTTATCATAGCATACAATTATTTCTCTATGGGCAAGTATTTTAATTTTGCATCTTTCAAAGGTGTGAACATGAAAGCTATGGGTCTCTCACCTTGATCAACTATGTTTTGGGTTAAGGTAGCAATGAAAACAATATCACTAGAAAAGCATATAAAAGGAAATCATTCTCATACCAAGGAGAAGTTAAAATAGGAGCATCTATAATGACTTCTTTAATGGTAAGGAAAGTGTTCTTTCTTTCATTTGTTCAATGCATATTACTATCTTTCTTGAGCATATCATTCAATGGTCTAACTGATTTAGCATAGGTAGAAATAAATCATGTAACAAAATTAATTTTTCCAAAGAAAGCCCTTAAATTAGTTTTAGACAAAAGCTATAGTACTTCTAAAATTGCATTAACTAACTCAAGATCAATCATAATTCTCTCTTTATTTACTATATGGCCAAGAAACGTATCACTATGAACATCAAAAATAGATTTCTTGGCATCCAAAGTGATACCAAACTATCCACACCTTAAGAAAATATTTCTAAGGTCTTGAAGGTGCATATTCTGATCTTTATATAAAATGGTTAAATCATCTAGATAAATGATAATGCATTTCCTTGTTAGTCCCTCAAATGTTTTGTTCATAGATCTTTGAAAGGTAGAACCAACATTTATAAGAAAAAAGGGCATCTTGGTGAAATGAAAAGTTCCTCAACTTTTTGTAAAAGCAGTTTTATATTGGTCCTTCTTGCTAACTAAGATTTGATTATATCCTAAATATCCATCTAAAAATTAATACATTTGAGCACCATTCACAATTTGCAACAGCTCCTCCATAAGAGGGAGTGAATAATTATCCTTAATACAAGTGTTAAGGTTACAAAAATTAATGCATAACCTTAGTTCACTAGTTCATTTCCTAATGGGCAATAAGTTTGATATCCAACTTGAATGTCTCACAAGATAAATACTCTTGGATTCTAGAAGCTTATCAATTTCTACTTTCATCAAGGTTTCAATCTTGGGGTTAATAGGTCTAAGCTTTTGCCTAAATGATTTGGTTCCTAGCTTAAGGGGCATACTATGTGTCATCACTAATGGATTAAAAGTTCTAAGTTTCTCAAAACTCCAAGCCAAAACATCATTAAATTCCAGTAATAATTTAATCAAGTTTTGTTTTTTATCAACATGTAAATAAGCCCCTATTCTAACATGGTAGTATTGTCCTTTGTTTTGAATTTAGATTATTTATAATTTAGCTAACATTTTCCAAATACTATTTTTGGATATTTCTTTAGTTTGGGTGTGTAAGTCATGATATTTTCTAAAAACTTCATGATATTGGGTGGAATATGTATAAGTAAAATGGTTTATTTCTAAATTTTTGCTTACATCATCATTCAACATATATTCACCAAGTCCAAGTTCAAGAACTTCAACAAAAAAATTGGTATTTTGATTTCTCAAAGATTTATTTTGTTGATCATAAGATGTTACCACTTGTTTATAAAAAGGTTCTCTTGGTATAACGACATATTTAGTTTTTCCTTTAATAGGAATTAATAATTCTTTAAAATCCAATCTAAAGAAGCCTCCAAAATGGGCTCCAAAGGACCTAGATAGAAGCTCACCATAAGTAGGTGACATATCAACTAGTAAAATATCTATATAATATATGAAAGTAGGGTATTGTTTAAGTTGCATTTTCACTCCTTTTAATGATCCTACCTTAAGTACATTTAATCCATCAAGTTGTATCACACTTCTTGCTTGTGGTAGCATTTGTGCTCCTAAAATTATTCACACCTCTATTGGCATGACACTAACAATTACACCAGAATCCATAAGCAGTTATGAACATTATTTCCTAAAATAATCAAAGTTGTTAAGAAATGAGGTTGGTCTTTCTTGTTTAACATGGAATTACTTGAATTTTGTATTGATAAAGCATTAGGACTTTCTACAAAAATGAACTTATCTTTTAACTATTGAAGATTTTTCTTTATTGGTTTTAGGTGTTGGAACTATCTTTTGGATCACATTCTTCACTTCATTAAAATGTAAGAGATCATAAATTAAAATGTTTGCTCTAACTCTTTTCAAATCCTCAACTAGATCATAAGCTTTATGTTCATCTTTAGATTCATGTTGAGGTGGACTTCTACTAGAAGGTGAGTTTGATTGTTGTGGAACATTTATATGGGAAGGTCCCACTTGATTATTTGTGTTATTTTGATTAGGAAATCTTATGTTGGGAGGAGTATAAGAGCTATTCCTAGTTTGTTGTTTATTAGTATTCATAACATTGCTAAGTCTATGGTAACAAGTGTTATGTGGGTTGGGATCACTTACCATGACTTGTTCAAATGAGGTAACTACTTCATTTTCTTTCTCATGAGGTATGTTAAGGATCATAATTGGGGTTTTTGCATTTTTTTTTATTATAAGCATTATCATCATATAATGCTAAAAATTACAGATAAGTTTTTTTTAGAGTGTTTCTTAGTATTATAAAGGTGATAATAATCATCATTGATTGAAGTGCTTATTTTTTCATATTCTATAGGAAATATTTTGAGGTGAAGTTAATATTTGGGTCATTTGATTTTCAATTTGAGTTGTAGATCCATTATATATCCCATTTGGATTTATGATGGATTGGATTAAGGCTTTGATTGATCATCATTTAAACTATTATTAGATGGTAAAAATGAAGATGATGTTGGACTTTGAAAATAATTGTTTGTAGGTTGAGTTATTTGAAGGGGAGTAGGATTTTGAAACAAAGTGTTATTCATTGGGAAATCTTGTGATGGTAAAGGGGTAGACTATAATAGGAAAACTAATACTCATCATCCCAAATTGAGTTTGGATGCTATTCATTAAGATAATTTCTTTTAGCTCAACAACTTTAGCCATTACTCCTTGCAAGTCTATTATGTTGGGATTAGATTTAATTGCATAGGAAAAGAATGGGTCAATGGTGAAGAGGTAAAAGTTGAGGATACCATCAAGTTGAAGATACATCTCATTTGGTACATAGGCAAGTTGATGGAGAAATATTAGGTTGTAATCACAAATGTTTTCCTATGTAGTTTTCTCACATTTGTAAAATTATTGAGGCTAAAGGAGGACTAGTGAACTTGTCAAATTAGAGTAAGAACTTATTTTTAAAACCTTTCCATGAATTTATAAAGGTGTGATGGAGCATAAAAAACCATTGTGTGGCTTTACTTCTAAAGGTTGTGACAAAGACTCTACAACCTATGTCATTTTCAATGACATTATAGATACCTAACAAAGCCTCAAAGCATTCTACATGTTGTCTTGCATTACTGTTTGGGGTTATAAGATCAAAGAAAAAATTAACATTTTGATGGCTTTGGAATATTGTGATAATTTGTGAACTTAAAGGGGTTGCTAACCAATAGGATAGGGGGGATTAGCTACCATCTTAGTTCAAATTCTTTTAGGGATAGAGTTTGGGAAACGTGAGGCTCGTTGTCTCCTTAAAGTGAAATGATGGGTTGTTGGTCGATTAGGGGTAGGAGTGAATGATCTTTGTTGGGATGATCTATGGAAGATCTTACTCATAAAATAAAAGACTTTGAAATATAAATGCTAGAAAACTATAAAATTAAATAAAATAGAAAAATATTTAAATACTATATTTTTTTGATTTTTATTTTTAAAAGAAAAACTAAAATTGCAATAGGTATAAAATCAAAAATAAAATAGTAAATACAAAAATTTTAGGAAATAAATTTGAAATAGAATGATATATTTAATTTTAAAAAATCATCCTTGTCAAAGCTAGAGCTAAGGTAAGGACCATCAACATAAGATTGTAAACAGGACTTGAAAATGAGGTTTTAAGAAATAAAATTGAAACAAGCTAGAAAACTAAAAGAATCTCATTACCATGGATAATGAAGGCTAGGGAAGGTCCTTCAACACCCTAGTAACCTTCAACTCTTGGCATTAATTGATCTTCTCTTTATCTTTGATCATAAAAGGAGTCCAGTTGTCAGAATTTTTTAAGGGTATTCAATTTTATTTTTATGAACATCCCATTTTATAAATGTTGTAATTTCATAAAATTAGGCACTTAGAGTCAGTTTTTGAGTCAGTCTATAATTCCAAACCTTCCCAAGTCTTGTAAGAACCTCAATCCTCATTTTTTTCACTCAAGGATAAGTTTTCAGTTAATCATGGGGGTATGATGAACCATCATTTCTTGGGCTACAATGACACATCTCAATTGTTGTGTGGGAAGATGCATCAATGTAATGTTTGTATCTACCTATATATATGCATGTACTGCCTACCACATTTATGACAACGTAGAGTGAGTAGTTGATGAGCGGCTAGGTACCCCTAAGCCCAACCATGCAAATCATGGGCGTTCACATGCAACTTGGTCGAATTCCATAGATTGTAAGCACTTAACATACACTAGACCTCTAACCAGCAAAACCCTTTGTTAGAATGGTTGTTGTCTTCTCAACCTCACTTGTGAGTATCTAGGGGTAATGGTTAAGTGAGATTGAGACAATTGATTTTTATGGATTTTTTACTTTATCTTTGGCATCTAATTAAGGTATGGAAGGTAAGGAATGCAATAGTATATAATCTATAATTATCCTAATCTATGTCTTAACTATTCCTAGCATAAGTATCGAATCCCATATTCTCTGCATGTCCTAAACATCCGCTAACCGCTACTAGGCTACTAGGCATTAAGCATCGCTGGGTTACCAAGCGTTGGGTTTCACGTTCAAGATAGTCATACTTATGGCTTCTACGAACTATAAGAGAGCAAGAGCAATTACAATAATAATAACATAAACTCAAATGAAAGATTAAAGAATATAAATATTAAACTATAAATGCATAGAAATGGCTAAGTCCAATTGTTGCAAGGAATGCTTGAAAAGCTCATCTTTATTATCATTCACGCTAATGGGCTTAGGTACATCAGCAATCAAATAAAGAGTCGGATACCTTTCTTACACCTACTGCAGGCACTTGGAAAATATTCTAACTCTTGCATAAACAAATTGCAAGAGCTTCACTAAAAATAACAAAAAAGTACCTAAGAGTGGTGGGAGGCCACTTATTTATTGGCCGAAATAGGTGCCACGTAAATGGGGCCATGTCGACGCATGGAAGGATGCATCGATGGGGCCGCATATACGGGGCTATGTATACAGGACTATGTCGATGTGGCTGCATATACGGGACCCTGTATACATAGCCTAGTAGATGTAGGGACCATTAAACACTTCATCATATCCCCACGACTAAGTAAAAGCTCGTCCTCAAGTTCCTCTTACAATTTGAAAGGTATGGACTTTTATTTATAACACACATGATTTGACACACATAACACACATAGACACATGATGCTCCAAGTGCCCGAGTATATAGAGAAGGACAATTTAGAAAAATGGTGGTGTTCAGAGATAAAATTGAACACCTTGCTGGTCCTGGAGTCTCTGTTGAGTAGAAAGATGCAAAAATCATCGGAGAAGATCACACCGTCCCTAGTGGTAGTGGTTTCAATGGTCCTTCACCAGCCTCTAGCCCATGCTATGGTAGTGGCACGAATGATGGCTATCCCTCAATAGCTAAAACATCTGGAGGTAATCAAAAAGCCTCCAGAAGGATCCTCATTTTTCCTCTTTGCTTTTGGGATCATTCACTATCTAGGCAACTTCACCAATGTGTGCTGGAACTAGAACCTCCCAAGGGCATGGTAGTGCAGGAAGGAGCTCTTTCATATTGATGAACTAGGTTGTGAATTGTTTTCATTCGATGTTGAACACTCAAATTAATGTCTACAATTGTTGATAGTCATTCATTCGATGGGCCAAGTACTCCGCAACCATGAGTTATCCTTCAAAACTTGTATGAAGGACCTCGAGTTCCACATTTTCTATCTCCAATTTCTACTTTGTTGCTTTGTGTGCTTGGAACTCGTCCTTGTATAAAGAATACGAGGAGGCCACTTGTTTCTCTAGGTTAGACCACAACCTCCCAGCTATGAGCATGACCAAGTTTTCATAGCAAAGGTTGGCAAGCTCCATATATTCTCTCATTTCTTCAATCTGCAGCTCCTTGAGGTAGATTTCAACTTGATTGTAGGCATTCAATTCATCAAAGATAGGTTGCCATACCTCACCTCCTTCTTGGAGCTGTTGAAGTGCTTGGTTCAACTTGGTCTTTGCAACTTGGATCTGCTTCTCATTTACTTCCTTTTGCAGTCCCACTTGGTCCCTGTAATGATTCTTGACTTTCTAAAATTTTAGGGCCTCATTCTTCCAAGAGGCAAATTTGATGGCAGGTTTCTGTCAAAGGTTCAAACCTCCTCCATGGACAGATTTCGATTCTCAGCAGCCAAACTTCTCACATTAGCATTCACCCTGGCTAGCTCTTCTTGCTGTTGGTGAATAAAACTTTTCATGTGCTCACTTTTAACACCAAATTACACAGGCGATGAACCTTCATGGTCAACCTAACGTTCTCCTGGAAAACCTTTGCTAAGTCCTTGTATAAATGATATGTCTGAGCATCTCCCAAGCCCTTATCAAAGATCATCGACTCTCACTCATCCTCAACTATTTGAAGTTTAACCTGAAGCTATTGAAAAGCTTCATCTCTGGTGAGCTCACAGTTGAGAAGAGCTACATCGGCAAGTTGGGCTCTTAACTATGTGATTTCCGTTGCCAAGCATTAACAAGTGGCTTAAGTAACTTTAAGTTCTCCTTCCAAAATGAGGCTCTTACCTCTTGCCGATAGCAGCTCCCACTAGGTTGTAGTGATGTTATCCAGAAGATCAAAGACATCTGGAGTGGTTGCCTGATTCTCACTAGTCGGTCCAATAGTTCTTTGTGTTGTGCTGCATCAATCCTGCTACATGAAGTTTTGGTGGATGCCTGTACATCTTGAAGCCCATGCACATCTAGTACAAGCATTGTCGGTGCATTGAGAACTGTAGGAATTGTATCAACAACCACTTTGGCTGCAATCTCCTGTTCTTGTGCTGCATCACCAGGACTGTCGCCCCTTCACCATCCTCCAAGTGTATTGAGAAGGTAGCAGCATTCCCTGAAATTTTAGAAAATAGTTGTTGGGTTGATACTATTACCTCTTGAATGCTAGGATCTATTCTTTCTTACACTTATGTTCAAGCAGTGGAGAACATCGACCCTGCTCTTTCTAACAAACTAACTGATCGAGCCACTTGCTCGAGGTGGCTCATTGCATGGTGATAAACTAAAGGGTCTTCCCCTTCACCAATCCTGCCAGATTGCTCTTACTAGCTCAAGAATGATTGTTGGATTTCGTGGAAGTGTTCTGCAATAGTTTGCAAACCTGACCTTGTTGTTTGCATAGGTGGTAGAGGTGGTTGCTGCTCTTCCTCTATCTACGTAGAGGCAGGAGTCCTATCTTTCATCATTTCATGCCATGAGGTAATTAGGGCATGTCAGACTGTATCATTGGCATAGTGTGTTATCCTTGCCCATTTGCATAATTTTTTGATTAGGCAGGGGAAAGGGAGAGCTTGTCTTCGATGTTTGCTTTCAATGAACCTCTTTTCAATGTCCAAGAATATCATCTATGGAAGACTCATTGGAAATTTTCCACTCAAGGTGGCACAGGCATGAGTGGAGAAGGCCATGATTTTATTGGGTCTTATCGTTGGGTTTAGATGGTAAGATGCAATCTTGGAATATACCCTCTCAGCAGTGGTTAAGGTGTTGAACTCCTTACGATCTACCCCATATCATCACCAGATCCACTCCCATGTACCTTAGGGTTTGCTTATTTTGGATTTTCATGGTGTGGTTCCCATTTTAAAAAAAACCTGAAAATGATGGGGATTCAAATCACACCCCTTTGACAAAATAAACGAGCTACAAGCACTGGTTATGAAACTAGAAAAATATGTTACCCATGCATGAAAGTTCCATCTAACTAAGGCCCTTTCTCACTTTCTACTTCTCTTTTCTTCTTAAATAAGGAACATTGATTATTCTGTGGGAGCACTCTTATGTCTCAAGGGGGTATACCAATCTTAGAGTGATGATGCGAAGTCACTGAATGTGCTTTTTTTTAATCTAAACTAAGGATGAATCTTATTAGGTCATTTAACCACAACATTCACAAGGGACTTCATGTGGCCTTAATGAAGAACTCCATTCCAATTTTTCTTTCTCATCCACCTATGTTTTCCATGTCTCACCTCAATGTGAGTGTTCATGTCCTTGTTCAATGTCTTACTTTGATGTGTCAAAATTCTTAGGTAGTTTCTTCAAAGTTTTTGTACTTAAGTTTCCATGACCATTAATCACCCATGAGGCCTGTGGACTCCTTGGTTTAAGGATATGTAAGAACAATAAGGACATATGCCTACTTTGGAGAGGATCCACTTGCATACCTTTTAGTTGGGTTAGTTAAGTTTCTTATGCATACACATTCTCACAATTATATCCTTTTGGATACCTCATCAATGACATCTAATTGTGTGCATCTTCACAATGTTTTTCAGTGAAATTCTCTTTTCTTGTTGTTGTGAATTTTTAGAATTTCTTCGCATTTGTGATTTTTAGAATTTAATAATGGACCGCTAATCCATTTCACTCCATTTTTCAACCTTCTTGCTAATGCTATTGGAATCAATTCACCATAATCACAACCTAGCCAAGTGTAACTGCCAATGAGACAAGGTACCTAAGTTACACATTGCAAACTAATCCATCATTTTCTTAAGTTTTAGACATTACCAAAAAGGGGGAGATTGTGGACGTTATGGTTTTGGTATGTCAAAACATTAAGAAAAATGAAAAACAAGTTTGTTTGCTTATCTGTGTGATTGTTATGCTCACAGGAAAAGAACTTGGATTAGGCAAGGCTATGAATAAGAAACAAAGGATTCATCATGCAAAGGAAGATGAAGAAAGAAATCTTTAGGATGTAGTAGACATCTTGGTAGATTTGGGGTGAACTTAGAGAAAATTCAGAAAGACATCTTCAAAAATAGCAAGATGTCTTTTCCTAGCCAAAGATGTCTTTCACGAGGCAAAGACATCTTTATTGAATGTAGACCAAATATAGAAAGATGTCTTCCATTGAGTAAATACATCATATAGGATGGAGACTTCATAAAGACATCTTTTAGGAAATAAAGACATCTTTCCCAAATTGAAGGTGAATTACATGAGAGATGTATCAAACTTGGGAAAGATGTCTTCCATGACTATTAACTAGTTATTGCATGAGTTTTGAGAAAGCTTTAGCAACATGGCAACTATAAGAAGAATTGATGTGCATTGGGAAAAGTACAAGCATTGTTATATTCATTGTACAATCATTTGTAGTCATTGAATTCTTTGTTGCTCTTCATTGTCTTATCATTTTGTGATTCTGAAGTGTGTTGTACCTAATTGTACAAGCATCAACAAAATGAATTGGAAGCTTTCCTTGTAATTCTTGTTCTTGTTGCCCTGCGGGGTTGAGTTCTTTGAGCTTGTCAAGATCCTACGAGATTGAGTTATTAGTGTTATGGTACAACACTCTAGTGCAGAGCTCAAGATTCTAAAGGTTATGAAAGCCTTGAAATCACTTTTCCAAGCCAGATGGAACCTTGCAGGGTTGAGTGATTGGTGCTGTGGTACAACACTTCGAAGCCAGGCTTGACGACTATACAAGGTGTGGATCCTTCAACCACATTTTAAGAGAAACCAAGTCTAGAGGTGTGCTTGTGATCTACCCTCCATGTGTGGATTATCCAAGTTGGTGAACCATGTTAAATTCAATGTGTGTGTTTTGTTTATTTAAGTT
>MNCI01023875.1:9020-30327 GCA_015680685.1 Gnetum montanum | reverse complement strand
AGCGTATTTCTCATGATATTATTTTCCTTATTATTATCCCTCTAAATTTTAACGTTCCAATGTATCATTACATTCCCTTTTCTTCGTAACCGCCAAAATTTTAATTGCTAAAATTCACATCATTATCATTCCTAGTGCCTTTCAAATCGATGAAATTGCCCTAGACCATCTTAATATTTGAAAATTTCCTCAATTCTAACATTAATTTCAAGAAAAATCATTAAAAATTCAGTATTTTCTAAGTGTCTCACATTAGTAAGGATGAGATATCGTGTACGCAATATCGTGTTCCATGTGATATCGTGTACACGATGTACCATACACGATATCGTATCCTATTTTTCTATAAATAGGAACCCCCCACCGCAACACTTAGCATCATTTTGCCATTTTTGTAGGGGGAGTTGCTGAAAGTTTTCTCTACGACTTGCGATTGTGTGACCCTTTCTTTTTCACTCATATCTCGCACATTGGTGCTCCAAATTTAATTCCATTTGAACCTGTTTGAACCCAGAGTGTTGAGATTAGTCGTGGGGGAGAGACACTTACCAAAAAGTGCCTAATGTTTTTGAAATTTATTATCGCCCAAAGGACATCAGTTACAGTAATTCACTTAATACTTAGAATAATTGTGCCAACTATCATATGACCTTAAGTACACTAGGAGATTAAAATGATAACCACCTAAGTTACAAAGACCCATCATTACAAACTTTTGGGCACAATCACATGTTATAACATACGATCTTTAATTAAGGCAAGCAATAAGGTATAACTTGATTTCCAAAGCAACCTTACTAATGCTTGATCCGTGTGATTGCAGAATGGCCTTGAAACGTGCACAATAGGAAGGTCCTGTTCAAGGTGGAGCAAAACAACTTTGGAGAGGTAGAAGACAAGGTCCTTCCGGACAACATACAGAATAGGAGATGTAATCATTTATTTTTCATCAAGAAGGACCTCCTACCAGATGATCTAGGCAGGTAGAAGAAGGAGCTGCTGCTATGCCTGAACTGCGACAACAACTCACGTTGCCCCTAGAGTGTGTTTAGGCTATCCATGAGAAGTCCACATTTTCTGCACTGATTGTGGAGCTTAACTTTGAATATTTTGCATAGTTTGCTCCTAAGGCTATTAGGGATCACCTCAAAGGGTCTCCCTTATGGCCTATCCTCTTTGAAAGTGGTGCCTAGTACTTAGGTGAAACTTACCAGTTCTGGCACAATAGGGAGCAAGGCACCATGGTTAACATTTGAAGTGTGATAGTAGATTTCTCTGTGCAGGCTATTTCGAAAGTGTTGAATCTTCTGAATTCAAGGCCTCATGTTACTCGATTATCTACTTGTTTAGACCCCGATGTGCAAAAGGATTGGTTAGAGAAGGCTTATGGCAGAGATAAAGCTTTTGGTGAGCTGACAACAGAAGAGAGGATTTATTTCAAAATTGAAACCTATCACCTCTTCCCCACAAAATGTTTGAAAAGAATATCTATGTATGTGGCAAGGGGATGTGCAATGTTGATGGAAAAGGTTAATGCTAACCTTCCCCATCTATATTTGACGAAGATCCTAACGTGTTTTGAAGAATGAAAGTCAGGGAAGATGGCGTTGCCTTTTCCCTGCCTTATTAGAAAACTATGCCAACGGGCTGGTATTCGAGGGTACACAAATGACGTCCTTCAAAAAAGCCAGAATGCTTCTTATGCTAAACTACTTAAGGCACCAACTCCAAGGAAGAGCACTGGCGAAGAGCTGAGACTCGAAGAAGAAGAAGAAGAACAGATGATTGAACCACCTGCAACTCAACTTGTAGGATCCAATCAACCTCCAGCCATGGGTCCCAGCCAACAACAAGAAGCATGGCCTGGCATAGGCCAGGATCAGCCGCTGCTGCTACAAGACTATAGACTTTCGATGAGCCATCTTAGGGCCATCGCTAAAATGGTCAGTTGGGGAAGCCGTGATGATGCAAACCTCTTCCACGTCATCGATGATGCCAATCAACCTATAATTTTGTTAGATCACACAAGGGGTGAGTTATCAATTCAGACTAGAGGAGGGAAAAGCAAATGGTGACAACAGATCTCTGGGAATGAGGCATCTTTTTAGGTGTAGTTAGAGACTGGTGAAGGGGCCACTGTGGTGGTCATGCAATACCAGAATGCCATGGATGCTGCTGAAGTGGTTGCTGACCACATCAAAGAGTCCTTTAATGTACCTATTGTGCCACCGGTAGATCTTTCAGGAGCACGAGATGCTCAAACTCTTGCCGAAACCTCAATGACTCCTACCGAACATGAGGATGCACTTGACAGATTGCTTCAAACATGGTAAGTTCTAACATCCCTGATTGAAATCCCTCAAGATGTCACAGCAATTCAATTAGACCTCATTTCCACCAAGGGGAAGCTGTTCATATCCAAAGCAAGGGCTGAGCATGCTGAAGCTGAAGTGTAGAAATTACAAGAGTAGCTCATAACCTTACAAGTAGCACAGCGGGATCCTTTGCAATTTGTTCCTGTAGACCAGCTTAAAAATTTCAGAACCGAGCAATTAACAAAGCTAATTGTAGAGAATATGAAGGTGGCAAGAGAAAAGAAGGAGGCTGTTTGGGATGCCTCCACAGCAGAAGCACAAGCCCATGCGCACCTTAAGGCACTCAGAGCCTTAGAAGAAGAGAACAAACAATTGGTTGCAGATAACCTTTGATTGACCTGTGTGGAGAAACAAAAGAATGTTCTCGATAAACACTTTCATCAACTATGAGAACATTTTATTTGGGTCAACCAAGATGTGAGTCGTTTAGCCAGAGAGAATCGAACCCTCTCAATGGAGGAGGTACGTGTTATTCATCAGAAATCAGCAATCGAGATAAGCGCGTGGCCGAATGAGGCTAAACGACATGAGAAGATGAACGAGCATTTCTGTGATCAGGTGGGGATGTACAAACAAATCCTAGAGAAGGAGATCCACATGGCCAAAGCTCAAATCAACAACATCAGTGCTTAGCACACTGATTGGAGGGCCATATTGGACACTTACGCCTTCGCCCACCAAGCGGAAGTTAAAAACTGGGACCTGCAGATCCAAGACTTAATAGAATACATGAAGTTGGAAAACCTCAGATATGCCAACCTTACCATGTTAACAGAAGGGTGCCCGAGAATAGAGCTAATACAGCAGGTAGCTTCCACACATCTCAAATATGAGGTAGAATTTGTAGAACGCAAGAAGCTAGTTGAAAAATTGGACGTTGCAAATTTTGAACTCGAGATGGTCAAAGCAAGCTACCAAGGATAGAAAGATGTAGCAACTAACTTGGCTTGACAGCTGATAGATCTTCATGAATACAAAGACAAGTCCAGAGCCTACAAAGAGGAACAATGGATGTTCGCGGCATGGTATGTCAAAGCTAATTAGATGTTCTCGCAACTACCCTGTCCGTCGAAGGTGCTGACTCCATCAAACATCAAAACACTCACATGGACAGCACAAGACCCTCAGAACGAAGAGGAGAAGCTCCAGGCAATACTTCAATGCCATCAAGCTTCCAAGCCTGTAGCACACAACAAAGGGAAAGCACCCATGGAGGAGCCACCACGACCAAGAACTACATGAGTTCCCATTTTTGTAATAGTTGTAGTATTTTTCTGTGTTGTGTCTTCCCACACTATGGCATTGTTTTATTTCATTCTTTCAGTTAATAATCCCATACCTATCCACTGTGTAATCAATGAAGCTTGTTCTCCTTGTAACTTGAGGATGAGTTTTTATTCAGTCATGGGGCTATGATGGGCCACTATATCGCATGGGCCGTGATATCGCATACGCGATATCGTGTCCATCGCAATATCACATCCCCCCCGCGATATCGTGTACGCGATATCGCAGTCTGCTACAATGTCTATAAATAAGAAGCGACTCTCCCTTATTCATAATCCCAGTTAGATTGTGGTAAAACTCTGGCAGTTTAATCCCTCCAAAGTTAGATTTTCTCTAGTGTCTACCCGTAGTGTGGTGAATGTAATTGTACGGTGTCTTTATTCGAGTGTGACGTACTTGGACACGCACATGACCGGAAATAAAGATCGAGATTACTTCATCATTGCAGCATTCACTTTGTTTGTTTATTTATTTAATGTTATTTATTGCTTTCATAGCACGGAATGAGTACGACTTGATTACAAGCATTTACGGATGTGTACAGATAATCAAGGAATGGATGCTCATCACAATTAGTTTCTCTCTCACCCTTAAACTCCTAGAACGCGAAACGAGTACGATTTGATTACGAGCATTTAATTGTGACTACTTAGTAACCTAGTGGCATATCTAGGATCTATGCTTGTTAACCCAGTGGCGTATTTGGGATCTACACTTGGTAATCCCAGTGACGTACCTAGGATCTATGCTTGGTAATCCCAGTGGTAGTCATGCACAAGGTCCAAGATGTGTACGGTTGATCAAGGAATCATATGCTCGTCGCACTTAGGCTAGATTAGACTCTCTTACCCTTTTCCTCCTAGCTTAGCTTAGTTAATATTATTTTCCATTGTCTCAGGAGTAGCATAGAATTAGGAACACATCATACACCTCACTCTAGACTAAACCATACGTGACAAATATAAATACTAGTCTAGGTGGGAAGACAGCGTACTGCGACCTAAGGTTAACAATCTAGGTGCCACAACTAGTCCGTCTGCGAAGTTCGACCGGATCACACGCATGAGAAAGCTCATATTCATATGGTTGAGCGTAGGGGTATCTCTGCCACTCATTAGAAGGAATTGTGAAAAATGCAACTTCATAGTTTCTAATTCCGAAACATAGAATACATTGACAATGGTTGATTCATGTATGCATGGCAAAGTTTGACTCTTTCAAATACTTACTAATGAAGGAACCATATCAACAAACATTTTGCCAGCACTAGTTGTGTTGGTGGTGAAGAACCTAAAGCATGTTGTTGGCTTCTACCATTCAAATTTTTCAGATTATATTTTTATATTTAACTCTTAAGATTGAGATGTACCAATGGATGTAATGTATTAGGCAACAAATGAATGATGGATTGGTAGATGGTAGATTGAAAGCTTTTCGCCAAGTGAATACTTATTTTTCCTTTAATACAATAGGCATTTATACAAAGATACACAATTCCATAGACTTTTCTCATCATCATTTGTGTCTTGTTTTTAAGAAATGTTTAAAAATTGTGAGAACATGGGACGTAATTCTGGATGTAATTAATGTCATTTAAGTTTGTACCGAAGAAGTGAAGTGTGGCGTTGTGGCTTAGAGAGAAGCCTTAAAAAAAGGTTTTCAAGGGGACATCAAAGGCGCTAAATACATACAAAGAATCCAATCCAAATGATTATGTAGGTACAAATTGAATTAGTTTAATAAATTCGGCAGATAAAGCCAATTTTCCCTTGTCATCTCAAAAATTTAGAAAAACAAATAAAGCAAAATCCACAATGTTCATCAAGAATTTAGAAAAATTATATTACCAAAGATGAATAAATAAGGCAAAATCCACAATGTTCATAATGAATTTAGAAAAATTATATTACCAAAGACGAATATGTAGAATCTAATAAAAAAAATGTAACTACAAGTGCCCTTCATTTTCTTTAACCGTCCTATTAACTATTTACAAGAAAATTTTTCTGTGTTTCCATTCTTATTTTTATTTTTATTGAAAAATGTAACTCAGGTTGATTGCACTTTCTTAGGTAACTCATAGACAAGTAATTCATGGATCAGTTTTGTACATATTGCACTGTCTTAGTAATGGACCAGGTAACTCATGGAGCAGTTTTGCAGTTGTTGCACCGTCGTAGGTAACTCACGCTGATTGAATCGCTAAAGTAAATTACAATGATCAATGATACCCTTTGTGTTCATTTTTTATGAAAAATTTCCAAGATTCCCTGTCACATGAATAGGCAAAAAAAAGAAAAAAGATCTATGTTATTTATTGCCACGTAACCTACGAGTATTATGAGGCCCGCTGCACTGAACTTTAGCAAAATTTCCATGACTTAGCGTTAGGATGAGTGATTATAAATCCAGATTCTTTGCCCCCGGAAATAGTTTTATAGATACGGAAATCTTACCAGGCACACCGCTATGTTCAAATTTATGCAAAATCACCTAACTTGACTTGACTGTTGACCATTAAATTAATAAGGCCCACCGGGTTAGGTTTTCTGCAAAATGTAGTAGATTCAATCTCGCGGGTTAAATAAAAAATTAAAGGTCAGGTAATCCTACCACTAGTTTTTATTTTTTTATTAATATAGATTCACCTAGTATGATCAAAACTCGCAATTGGATATGGTGGGGACCAGTTGCTTAATTTTATTGTAAAATTTTCATGGTTCCATGTGACTTGTCATAAATTTGAGAATCTTTTAAGGTTGCCTGTAGTTTTATATACATGCAACCTCAGTGGTTGTCCTTCCATAAATGCTTTTAAAAATGGGTACATAGGTAAGTTGAAATATATAAATCCCGTTGCTTGTAACATTATTGCTCAGGTTGCTTGTAACATTATTGCTCAGGCGGCTTCTAATGCATGGTCATTGATAGACATCCTAAGATATTTATATACTAGGATATTTATATATTAGTCCAAGTTCTGACATGCTAACATAATGCTAGTAGGAAATAAAGAAAAGAGTAGGATGCACAAACTTGAGCTGCTTATGCTTACCTATCATCATAATGCTCTATAATCACCAAAACCTATAGTGGTTACTTTTACGGCCAGCCATTATTATCTTAGCTTTGTCATAGTAAAATGGGGCCAACAACATGAATTCTTTTTTCATTCCCTTATATGAAGAGCTATATCTTTGTCTATTTTTTATTCTCTTGAATCCTATTTCTTTATCTATTTTTTAAAGATCATTTTGAATTTTTTTGTTCTTTTTTTTTTAATTTTCTTTTCCCTATCTTTAATAGAACAAAAATGTAGCAATCTTTTTTTATAAGCTCATTATCTGATTTTCTTTAAGTATCCTACGCTATCTAAAATGTCATTCTTGCAACTTTATATAGAAGCCACTACAAGTCCACTTCCTCAAATGTTGAATATCTATAATATGTAGTTTATCTCTTCTAGTAATATTCAACATACATGATATCAATTAATTCAAAGGTCTTTCTAATAATAGTGTGAATGTTCCAAATTGCCATTAAAATTTTTAGTGCTAAACTTATTACTTGTTTACCCCTACTCTTCCTTAACATAGAACTTTTGTTTTCTACAACATCCAAGCAAATTATTTACATCCGTGCAAGTTACCACTTTAATGGTTACTAGTTAACAATGGTTTATTACCATTATACCTAATGTGCGCATAATCAATGTTTCACTCTATCTTAAAATGACATATCAAATGATATGTTATATTATGTTGTACTAACAAACTCCTGTATTGAGACTTTGCATTGCATTAGAGTGATTAGAACATCAATTGAAAGGACTTTAGTGAATTTATAAATTTTGAGGGATCAAACAATCTCCTTGTTAACTTAAAAAGTTATTTCTCTCTAGAGTAGGGGATGGAAAACTGTCAAGATCCTTAAAGGTTCCATGCTATCATAATAATTGTCAATAATCCCCATAAAACTACATGGCCCTAATTCCTTATGAACTATGTAACAAAGGTATATAGGCTATTGATTCTTTAACCTTTGCCTTAGGTACCACACCCTCTCTTCAAAGTAGGAGTATAGGGCTAGATGCACATGGTATAGGATTAGTCCTTGTTGTCTTATTATGGTATAATATAGGTTTCGATGTATTGTGCTCTCTTGCATGGGTGTCATGAGTTTTATGTGTGAATGATGCCTAAGGCATATTAACTATGCTTCTAGTTAATATCTAATACGTGTTATGTCTCCTAAATATGTTTGTAGGTGTATGATCCTTTCAACCTCAAAAATAGTATTATAATATCCTTTCAAAAGTAACATTATAACATATTGAAAACCAAAAAAGCTTCCACTAAAAATAAATATTCATTTTAAATATTATAAATTTTAAATTAAAAAGTAGTTGAAAAGTAACACAATTTAGATGCAATTACAACAAATTACCTTATCCCATTCCCTAAAGGCTAAGGATTGGAGTCTTAGAGGTGACAAACAATTAATTCCCTTACACACTGACATGTTTAAATGAATTTGTTAGTTCTCCCGTAAATTTGGTCTTATACAAGGAGCATGCCAACATCTTTAAATGAATTTGTCAATTCGTCCATAAATTATGCTAGTCTTGTCAAGAAAACTATGGTTGGTGTCAAATATTGGATTTGAACCTATAATGTTGTATGATTGGTAGGTTAAGGCATGATGCTCGATAAATTCCAAGTTTGATGTTAACACGTTATTAAGTTTAATATTAACACATTATTATTACAAAATGTTATGAAGTAAAAGATGGTTGAAACTGAAGTGCTATACTAAAAATCTATAATAAAATTTCTGTCGGTTTTGCATTTTGGCCTGCAACCTAAAATTTTATTTTAAAATTCATTATTCATTACTCCAACAACCCACAGAAATTGCATTTCCATTAAAAGCACTTTATCAATAACTTGTGTTTTAAAAGGTCACAGATTTCACAGCCACTAAGAAAAATGCTGATGTATAAATCATTTGCATTGTCACATGCAATGGAGACTTCCTTTTAAAACTTTATTCTAAAATTCCATTATTCCAGCCATTTTTTCCGCCAATGAAATTCCATAAATGAAACGTTGTAAACCAATTTCACTAAAAATTTCCAGATTTTTTTAACACCTTGTCTTTTTGTCCAAATATCCAACAAATTATAAAGAAGGCCAAAATAGTGAGGAGACTCCGACTTTTAAAAAATGTCTTAAAACTCCAACAATTTTCTGCTCAATGGAATTCCACCGGTGTCGGTCGGTCGGTTTAATGGAGACATCGTCAGACTTGACAGACAATGCGTCTTCAGGCGTTCCACGGCCACACTAAATATTGGCCACTCATCATGAGGTATGCTCTCCCTAAATTTTATTTATAATTTTCAATGTTAATTTCGATATACATTTTAAACTCCACCACAAGACATGCTTTTCTGACACCTTCCATGGCCACATGAAATGTTGGCCACTCATCAATGACCGGATGAAATGTTGGCCACTTATCATGAATTCTATTTATCATATTCAGTCTTAATTCCGATACACACTGAAGTCTGCTGTCCCCAAATTCTATTTATCATATTCAGTCTTAATTCCGATACACACTGAACAGAGCGAGGTTAATAACTCACAGTACCCAACCATGGCGTGCGAGCAGAAGAAAACCGAAGTCAAGCAGCTGTATTTTCCATGTAATCCCGTTCTGTCAGCTGTGCCGGCGTCTGGCTGCGGATTTCGACTGCAAAATCACCTTCGTTCTCTACAAATCTTTGCACACCTGCACAAGAACTGGCCCCAGCCTAGACGCTCTGAAATCCTCCGGCCTGCAAATCGACCTAATCTTCATTCCGAACCCTGACCCCAGCCTGACAATAGCCGAGATCATGGCAGCGTTATCCTCCGCCTTGTTAGTTGGCTCTCCACCGTCGTCACCTGCTTCCCCAACGTCTCCCGTCTAGTGTCCGCACCGGATCTCTGCGCCCGCATCCAGACAATCGCCGACTGGCGCCGCGTCATGGCCAGCGCCGGAGGCCCGGACACGGACCTGGACGCCGCCTGCCGTGGCGACCTCGCCGACAACGCGCGCTGCTCCGAATGCACAGCTACGGCTCGCCGCGCCGTCGGACACTTGGCCGGCCTCTACAAAGACGGCAAGCCCGGCACGGAAACCACTAACAAATGCATCCACTTCGTTGTCATCTACATCGCCGGCGTCGTCAGCGAGCTCGGTCCTCGCAGCGACGCCGTCGCCGGCTGCCTCCTCCACGTGCCGCTTCTGAACTTAGGGCGCCGGCGGCGGCAGCGGCGTCAGCTCCTCGTGTACGGGCTCGCCACGTCCGCCTCTGCCGCTGTGATTTCCGTGGTCGCGGCAGCGTTCGGACTCCGGCGTGGGCGGAGCTCCGCGTACCCGTTTGCGAGGGGGCCGAAAATCGGGGCGGTGTAGTACAAGCCGGATGCGCTGCGCAGGGCCACGGGGAACTTCAGCAACAACAACCTCATCGGCCACGGCGGATACGGCGCCGTGTACCGTGGCAAGCTCCCGGACGGCACCGCGGTCGCCGTGAAGCGCATCTACTGCGACGGCGCCGGGTTCATGAACGAAGCCGCGGTTCTCAACGGCGTCCGCCACCGGAATCTGGTGGAGCTCCGGGGCTACTGTGTCACCGGCGTGGGACAGGATCAAGAACAAGAACAGGGAGAAGAAAAGCAGCAGGAACTGTATCTGGTGTACGACTATTTCCCCAACGGCAGCCTCGACCGACACATCTTCGGCGCCTGCGGAGCGGCGCCACTGACTTGGGCACAGCGACGTGAAATAATTCTGGGCACGGCCCGGGGTCTCTGCTATCTCCACGACGGCATCCGGCCGGCTGTTCTGCACCGTGACGTAAAGCCCACGAATATACTGTTGGACGACGCCATGCAGGCGCGGTTGACAGATTTTGGGCTGGCCAGGACCATGGGCCTGGAGTCCGAACACACCGAGAGCGCCGGCGGCGGCAGCAGCAGCAGCTACGTGTTGACGACGACGCAGGTGGCCGGGACGCTCGGGTACGTGGCGCCGGAGTATGCGCTGTACGGGCAACTGACGCAGCGGGGCGACGTGTACGGCTTCGGCGTGGTGGTTCTGGAGATCCTGAGCGGCCGCCGAGCACTGCTTACGCTTGAGGAGGCTTTCTCGTCGCCGTCGCCGGCGCCGGCGTCCGATCGGCTGATCACGGACTGGGCATGGCGGCTGCTCAAGGCGGGACGCTGCCGTGATGTTTTGGAGAAGAGGCTCCGTGAGGGTGCCGGCGAGGCCGAGGTGGCGGAGATGGAGCGGTTCACTCGGGTGGGGATTCTGTGCTCGCATGTGATGGTGGCGTTCCGGCCGAGCATGGCGAAGGCGTTGAGCATGCTGCAGGCCGACTTGGCCGTCCCCGATATTCCGGCCCGGCCGGTCCTCGTGACGGTGGACATGGAGGCCTTGTTGGTCGTCGGTCGTTAGAGATTTCGGTGGAGCCGCGGGACCGTTGACGCGCCTCCGCGGTCGCTGTGGAAGCATTTGTCAATTAGAGAAGAAAGTTGCCCGTTGTATCATCTCATAGTTCTCAATTCGGATTTTTGCACATAAATCGTGATTATTCGGAGATAATTCGCCAATAATTGTAAAAAAAATCATTGTCATTGTTCGGAAGTTTTGAAAACGCTATCTATATAATACATATTTTAAAATTATAATGTTAAAATAATTTTATTTTATTTTTAAAAACCTTTAAACTTAACAAATTCAACTTTCATTGAATGCCATTATTCATGACAATTTGTAGGAAAAATAAAATTTAAAAGCATGACAATAAACACAAATCCAAAGAGACCAATGGGTCACAACAATGTCAATAGTTCTTATTTCTTAAACAAGTGCCAGGTGATGTCAACCTCACCCATGCTAAGCATGAGGCCATGATTTATTGGTCTAATTACTAGGGTATGGTCTCACCATTTGAATAAGAGCGCTTTCAATGAGAGGTATCATGCAACCTTTAAATTATTGTTATCCATCAATAGTGTTTTACAACAAGGTTAAAAAATTTACTACCACACTTCTAAGTGGAGTATCAAACCAACAAGTTACTATGTTCATTCCTTTAGAAATCGCACACATTACAAGTTGTTTGTAAGTCAAGCTTGTTTATTACAAATTGCACATGTTACTTAAGTTTACGTCTTATCACAACATTAAAAAGTTTACTGCTACACTTCTAAGTGGAGTATGAACTCAGAATAATTTATTACACCTATAAGTAGAGAAAAAGAAAAAAAGGAATCCCCACTTTCCCAACCATAAGATGAGTGTCTTAACCACTACCCTAAATAAATTATGTTAGAATAGAATATTTGTTTTATGTTAATTAACTTTCCATAAAATGTCAATGACATCTTGTCTTTTGATATTCTAAAATTTAAATTATCAAGTACCCAAGCAACCCGTACAATAGAATATGGACTCCAAGGATAGAACTTGGATACCTCATGTGGCACTGTAATTGTTGAGGGGTGGTGGAGAACATGGCGATAGTTATGTTGAGCGGTATAAGAGTTAAATAATGGCCTGAGTGGTGAACGTAACCATTATAATAATGGCAAACATGGTGGTGTTGGACGTTACATAGAACGTGGTGGTGGTTATACCAATGTGAGGGTGGTGGGCATAATTGTTGGGTGCACGGCTATAAGGGGAGGTCGTGACTTGTGTTTTGAAAAAAGCAGGGGGAGGAAAGTAGCAGATGGTGGTTTCTTTTTCTTTTGGGTAGCATTGGGAGCCCCCTCTCTCTTTTGCAACCAGCCTCTTCTCTCTCCAACAAAGCAAATGATGGTTTCTTTTTCTTTCATGTAGCAGCAAGCAACCTTCTCTCTCTCCCTAGGTAGTAGTGTGTGCATGGAAAGCGACATTGCGGCATTAACAAGAGCTGATAGTAGCACATGTGCATGAATAGTGAGGCATGCAAGCAACGATAGGCAATGTAGATGTCTACAATGATGTCAGAAGACAACCAACATCAACTATCAACAATGGAGATAGAGCACACGTAGCAGCATAGCACACATGCGTAGCAGACACACATAGTAGGCAACCGCCCTCCATGGCGCGTCTCTCTTTCCATTATGGAGTACCGGCAAGCAGTGCATGGCAAGTTTTCAGGCAAACTATGATGTGCGTTAGAGATCTTTCGACAGTGTTAGAGGTAAATAGTGGGCTACATACGTTGCAGTGGCAAATGCAGATGTGTCAACAATGACATCATGATTGATGAGTGGCGAGGTACCCCTACACTCAACCATATGAATACGAGAGTTTCACGCATGATCCAGTCGAACTCTGCAGACGGACTAGTTGTGGTATCTAGATAGTTACTCGTAGATCATAGTTCACTGTCTTCCCACCTGGACTAGTATTAGCTCTGTCACGTATGGTTTAGTCCACAGTGAGGTGTATGATGTGTTCCTACACTAATGCTACTCCTGGGTATGATGGGAAATAATATCAACTAAGCTAGGAGAGAGGATGAGAGAGAATCTAAACTAGCCTAAGTGCGATGAGCATCCGTTCCTTAATCATCCGTACACATCTTGGACCTCATGCACGACTACCACTGGGATTACCAAGCACATGGCCTAGGTACGCTACTCGGTTACCAAGTAGTCACATTTAAATGCTCGTGATTAAGTTGTACTCATTCCGCGTTACTAGGAGATCAGGGTAGAGAGATATTAACTAAGAAAGCAATAAATAACAATAATAATTAAATAATTAAGCTAAGTGGATGCTGCAATGATGAAGTAATCTCGATCTTGATTACTGGTCATGTGCATGTCCAAGTACGTCACACTCAAATAAGGATGTCGTACAATTACAATCATCACACTGTGGGCATGCACTGACAATTACAAAGGGTTGAGAAGAAAAACTGACAAAAAGTCCCTACCTTAATACTAAAACTAAAAAACTTAAAAATTCAAAAACTTTCTTACTAAATCTATTTGCCTCTTATTTATAGATAAGAAGACAGGTTGCAATATTGCATACACGATATCGCATCTAGGCTATGATATCATGTATGTGATATCACGTATGTGATATCATGGGTGCGATATCACGGCCAACAATTCATGATTCATCATACCCCCATGACTAAATGAAAACTTGTCCTCGAGTTAAAGTGAGAACAAGCTCCATTGATTACACAGTGGATAGGTATGGGATTATTGACTGACTAGAATGGACTCATGCCGCAGTGTGAAATCAGAACAAGATTGAGACACAACACGAAGAATGTAAAAGAAAATCCTATAACTACAAAATTGGGTGGAACTCATGTAGTTCCTAGTGACGGTGGCTCCTCCATGGGTGCCTTTCCCTTGTCTTGTGCTCTAGGTCTTGGGATTTGATGGCATCGAAGAATGGCTTGGAGTTTCTCCTCTTCAGTTTGGGGATCCTATGCCATCCATGCTAATGTTCCGATGTTTGATGGAGTCAGCACCTCCCATGGACATGGTAGTTTTGAAAACATTTTATTTGCTTTGACATACCAAGCCGCAAACACCCATCGTTCCTCCTCATAGGCTTTGGCTTTATCTCTATATTCTTGAAAATTTGTGAGCCGTCGAGCCAAGTTTGTTGTGACACCTTTCTGCCCCTATTAGCTTACTTTAACCACCTCGAGCTTAGAATTTGCAACCTCCAATTTTTGCAATGTTTTCTTGTGTTTTGCAAATTCTATTTCATATTTGACATAGGTTGTGGCTACCTGTTGCTCAAGCTCTGTTCTTGAGCGTCCTACTATTAACATGGCAAGGTTGGCATACTGTAGGTTTGCCAACTCCATGTACTCTGTAAGGTCCTGGATCTATAGGTTCTGGCTCTTAACTTCCGCCTAGTGGGCAAATGCGTATGTGTCCAATATGGTCCACTAGTCAATGTGTTGAGCACTGAGAGCGTTGATGTGGGCCTTGGCCATATGGATCTCCTTTTCTATGATTTGTTTATACATCCCCACCTCATCCTAGAAATGCTCCTTTAGTTTCTCATGCCATTTAGCCTCATTCTACCATGTGCTTATTTCAATGGTCATTTTTTGACAGATGGCACATACCTCCTCCATCAAGAGGGTCTGATTTTCCCTGGCTAAATGGTTCATGTCATGGTTGACCCTGATTAGTTGTTCTCACAACTACTGAAAATGTTCCTTGAGAACATTCTTTTGTTTCTCCACAGAGGTCAACCGAAGGTTGTCAGCAACAAGTTGTTTATTCTCCTCTTGTAAGGCTTTGAGTGTTTTGACATGCGCATAAGTTTGCACTTGTGCTATAGAGGCATCCCAAACAACCTTCTCTTTTTCTTCCACCACCCTTTTATTCTCTATCAACAATTTATTAAGTTTCTCGGTTCTGAAAGTATCCACCTAGTCTGCGGAATGAATTGAGAAGGATCCTACTGTGCTGCTTGCAGGGTCACGAGCCTTTCTTGCAATCTTTTCACTTCCGCTTCAGCGTGCTTGGCCCTCATTTCCGTCATGACCAACTTCCCCTTGGTGGAAATGAGGTCTGATTGTATTGTTGTAACATCATGTGGGATGTCAAACAAGGATGTCATTACCTATCCTGTTTATAGTAATCAGTCAAGTACATCCCCATGTTCCCCAAGAGTCATTGAGGTACTAGCTAGAGTTTGAGTATCCCGTGCTCCTATAAGATCTGCTAGTGGCACAATAGGCACATTGAATGATTCTTTAATGTGGTCTATGACCACTTTTGTAGCTCCTACTGCATCCTAGTGTTGCATGACCATCACCGTGGCCCCTTTACCAGTTTCCAACTGCACCTGAAAGGACATAGCATTCCCTAAAATCTATTGTGACCAAGCGCTTTATCCTCTGCCTGTTTGAATGGACACTTCACCCCATGCCCGATCCATAGAAACCGTAAGTTGTACAGCATCGTTGATGACATAGAAGAGATTTGTGTCATCATGACTTCCCCAACTGACCGTATCAGTGATGGCCCTGAGATGGCTCATTGACAGTCTGTAATCTTGGGACAGTGGCGGTGGTTGATCCTGCTGGCCCATGCTAGGCCCTGATTCTTGCTGTTGACTAGGTCTTGTGCTTGGAAGTTTGCTGGGTCTTGCAAGTTGAGTTGCAGTTGGCCTTGACATCTGTTCTTTTTCTTGCTCCGGCCCTAGCGTCTCACCAATGATTTTCCTTGCAACTTGTGGCTTTAGTAGTTCAGCATACAAAGCATTTTGGACTTTTTGGAGGACATCATTGGTGTATCCTCTGATACCAGCACATCTTCACATCTTCTTGATAAGACAAGGGAAGGGCAACGCAAACTTCCTTGTCTTCCGTTCTTCAAACTACCTTAGGATCTCTATAAAATATAGATGAGGTAGGTTAGCATTAACCTTTCCCATCAACACTACACATCCTCTTACTACATATGTTGAAATTCTTTTTAAACCTTTTGTGGGGAAGATGTAATAAGTCCCTATTTTGAAATAAATCTTCTCTTCCGTCGTTAACTCCCCATAGGTCTTATCTTCCTTGTCGTACATCCTGTCTAACCAAACTCATCGCGCATTAAGGTCTAAGTAGGTAGAGAAATGAACAAGCTTTGGCCCTATATTCGGAAGGTTTAATACTTCCAAAATGACTTGAATAGAGAAATCAACAATCACACCACAAATGTTAACCATGGTGCCTTGTTCTTTGTTGTGCCAAAATCGGTATGTTTCCCCTAAGTACTAGGCACCACTTTCAGAGAGGGTAGGCCATAATGGGGACCCATTGAGGTGATCCCTATCGGCCTCTAGAGCAAATTTTGTGAAAGGTCCAAAGTTTAATTCCATGATCACTGTAATAAATATGAACCTTTCATGGATGGCCTGAACACAATCTTGGGGCAACATGAGATGTCGTCCCTATTCAGACGCTGCAGCAGCTCCTCCTTCCACCTGCCTTGATTGTACAGTGGCAAGGTCTTCTTGGTGGATACTAAATTATTATTCCTCTTGCTCTACATGTTGTTTAGTAGGAACTTGTCCTTCACCTCTCCTAGGTCACTTGACCCACCTTGAGCAGGACCTTCCTATTGTCCGTGTTTCGAGGCCATCTGCAATCACACGGGGCCAATTGTTAGTAAGGTTGTTACCAAAGTTAGGTTATACCTTACTTCTTACATTAATGAATTTTATTTATCTCCTTGTGATGTTAATTATTAGGAGATAATGTCCCCAAAACATTAGAATGTTGAATCCTCTTTTTTAGGTGGTTTACAAATCTAGTTTCTTGGTATAACTAAGGAGATGAAATTATTTTTGGCACATTTATCCCTCATTTTATAACTAATTAGCCTTAATAATGTACTTTGGGTGATGATGAATTTCAAATAATTTATGTGCTATTTGATGTGTGCCCCTCCCCCATGACTAAGTTGAACACTCCAGGTTCAAGTAGGTTCAAACGAAATGAAAATCGGAGTACTAGCAAGCGAGTTATGGATATGAAAGTAAGGGACGCACAATTGCGAGTCATAGAGAGAAATTTAAAAAACTTCCCCCATGTTAATAGTGGTAAATGATGTTGATTAGCGCCGGGNGGGGGGGGGGGGGGGGGGGGGGGGGGGGGTGGTCACGTATATATATATATATTTTGGATGCGATCGTGCAGACGTGATATTGCGTCAGCCACGATAGTGTGGACGTGATATTGCAGCCTATTAATATTAGGGCACTTTATAGAATGTACCATATTTTTAATATTTTTTTGAAATTAAACAATGTAAACTAAGGACATTTGGATGAATGTTAAAGGGTTTCAGGGTAATTCAACTAGTTCTGAAGGCACAAAAATTATGATGGTGTGGAATTTATCAATAAGGACCTCAGATGGTAAGGGGGAGAAAAAGGCTATGTGATGGTTTATAGGAACATTTGAATCATAGGGATAGTAATAAGGGAAATAATATCATTGACAATACGTTGAGGGTAATAGATGGTGTGCAGAAGATGTGTTATGAGTGCAAATTACAAAAAATTAAGCAAGTGGGTCCTCTCCAAAGCAAGTTCCAACCTATAATGCCCTTGCGTAACCACATTTAAAAATGTCCATAGGCACTAGAAGGGTTAAATGTAATCCACATTGGTTCCACAAAACACACACATGTAAGTATCACCGGAATGAGGTAAGAATTCCACGCTACACAAGAATCGAGCTACAATTACATGAACAGCGAGATGAGACAGACTATAGAAGGGATTGTAGAGATTGGGACATGAGGTAACTGACCTAGGGCACAATGAATCCTACGTGTAAGGAATGATTAATGTGTCATTAACCCGTCGTTCCAAGATTACGACCAAGTCCATTCTTTTGATCAGTGACACTGCATTGTATCATCCCATGATGAGCGACTATGAGAGTACCAGAACAACAAGGCGTATGATCACTTGGGATTTTGTTCAAGGGAGGAGTGATTTTTGCTTTGTGGCACTTTTTCTTCTTTTCTTTTTCTCTTTTTTTTGAATGTTGAATCTAGAGAAGCCACCAAACCTCAGGAATGGATGCATGTCTTTCTAGTGGGATCCCCTAGAACAGCATTGGATTTTTGAGTGCCTTGTGATTACTCTTACTCCCATTTTGTGTTAGATCTACGAGGATCTTAGTACAACCACGTTGCATGATCACTCTCACAGACACCACCAAAGAGAATCTGCAAGTCCCCTTGATGTCACACCCTAATCATTCCCTCTTGATCCATCCTTCTTCATTTTTGGTACAATGAACACAAAATTAATTTTAAGTGTTAAGAATGTCAAGAATATCATTGTACCCTCGAATAAAACCTCTTATTTGTAGGATGGATGAGTGGGTGTAATGGGCTCACTGTCCAAATAATTGATCACTCGAGACTCGATAACATAGAACACACCTCAACCAACGAGCCACATGAGTGTTTTATTTGTAGATGAGATTACTTATAAAAAGATTAAAAGACAAAAAGACAAAGAGGTAAAAAAAAAGAAATTGAAAAACTGGACTAAAATTAAAGAAAATGAAAAATATTTATTAATCCTGCTTGTTATTAGAATGTGGGATATCCCCCATAACTAAATGGTTGAGCATGGCAAGGATTAACAAAGAAAAGATGAGGATCCTTGCATGTTGGAAATATCGAAACTTAGTCATACTTACCCCATTGGGGTTCACACACCTGATTATAGTAAACATAGTGGGGCAATGACCCACTATGATACTTGAGATCGTAAGATGGTATGAAAGGATTGATATTTCACCCTGTATGGCTATATTCATTAGGCCATATGGTTGTTGGATTGTTAATTGGTGGCCCTGATGAAGTGACACGAGGCCAGGGGTTCAAGGAGAAGGATGCACCACAGTGTTGGACTTGTGCTAAGTTGAAGAATGTAGTGGCCTTGGAACTGTGTTGTCCCTTCCTACAGTCATGTCTAAAGAAGAGATGTCTTTGATGTTGAGGAGGTCTCTCACTGCTGTTGGAAATAGTAGCACAAGTAACATTCGTGGGTTGTTGCTATGGTGCAGACACTTCAGGAACAGTTGGTGGTGATGTAGAAGGAGGGAAAGGATGAGAATGTTAAAATTAGAAGAAGTGTAAGGTACACAAGGCGATGGTTGTGTTGAGGACATGGGTTGATAGTACTGAGGAGAATAATAATGTGGCAAGATAGAGTATGTTGACCTAGTCAGGGAAATAGGATGTTGAACTAGATAAGCATTTGGATTTGGATGATACGAAGGGTGTTCCTAGTTTAGGGATGGCTTCCCCCATGACTGGGATTGTTGCCATTGTGATCGAACATAGTATCTTTGTACAAACTCTGGGTGTAACGTGCTTCCCCAATGCTCATATAAATGTAACAAGATTGGGCATTGGCCCTTGGGGTGATCATACATGAAAATGTTGCATTCATACGTATGATTGGCAGTTAAGCTCTTATTTTCCTCATCCCTTCTTTATGATTATCTAATGATATTTTTTCCTACTTCTTAGATTGTCAAAATCCTATCTCCAATAATATTGATATATTCCCCACACTTTTTATGCATCCATTCTAGCATCTTATTGATCTTTGCCTTGATTTCTTCTAATGATTGTTGTACTGGAAAAGATGGTTCTTCCTCCTTGAGATTGGTTGATTTCTCCTTTTTGTGATTATGGACCTTTGTTAAGTTGAGATTTTGGTCTCGTTGATGTTTTTCAACACTCTCCCATCTATCCATTTCTCCTTCTTCTTTTGCTACCCTCTTAATAAGCTCTTGGAAATGATGGGTTTGTAGTTCGTATAGTTGACCTTGGGCATACATCCCTAGGGTCTCTCTTGTTTCATCCCAAAGCCCATCAATTATATGGTACATTAGCCTTTCCTCGGAGAACTCATGGCCTGGACAGTTGTTTAACAGTGCATAATATCTTTCTAAGGCCATGTCCAAGGGTTCATGTTATGCTTGTTTCCACTTTTGGATTTGTTTCCTCAAGGCTTACACTCTTGCGTAGGTTTGATATATTTTGTTAAAGAGTTCTACCATTGCTGGCCAATGTCAAATTGAATTTGGTTTTAACGATCTATAGCATACTTTTTCTTGGACAACGAGTGTGATAGGAAAGAGCTTGAGTCTTTGCCAATCATTATCAATATTGTTCCATGCACAAGCATCATAGAAGGCTTATAAATGTTGTTGAAGATCTAAGTCATAGCCTCTTGAGAAATTGTGAAAGTTATTTAAATCAAGCTTGGGTAGGCAGCTCTCTTTACGATGCCTACGGGAGATTCGAACAGCCTCTTGTATTTGTGTTAGGTTTGTAGTGGCCAGTAGGGGTTCATCATCATCAAGTAAGTTATGCTTTCGTGTGTTGGGACGATGATACCTTCATTTATGTTTATAAGAAACCTCCACCTCAGATTGCGTACTCCAATCTTCATTGTCATATAATTTGTTAGTTCTCCAATGAATTGCCTCACTAGATGTGGAATTATCGTAGTCTTGTAGGAGAGGCATGGTTGTGAAATTGTGTGTGAATTTGTATGTGAATTTTTATAATTAATTCTTCCTAAAAGATATATCATTAATTCCTATAAAATAACCTTGTATGATATAACTAATCTAGATAACTAGCATCGTCCCCGGAAACGGCGCCAATGATGAGTGGTGAGGTACCCCTACACTCAACCATACGAATATGAGCGTTTTACACATGATCTAGTCAAACTTCGCAGACGGACTAGTTGTGTTATCTAGACAATTACTCGTAGATTGTAGTTTGCTATCTTCCCACCTAGACTAGTATTAGCTCTGTCACATATGGTTTAGTCTAGAGTGAGGTGTATGATGTGTTCCTACACTAATGCTACTTTTGGGTATGATGGGAAATAATATCTACTAAGCTAGGAGAGAGGATGAGAGAGAATATAAACTAGCCTAAGTGTGATGAGCATCCATTCCTTAATCATCCATACACATCTTGGACCTTATGCATGACTACCACTGGGATTACCAAGCGCATGGCCTAGGTAAGCTACTAGGTTACCAAGTAGTCACACTTAAATGC
>MNCI01023868.1:206102-217538 GCA_015680685.1 Gnetum montanum | reverse complement strand
ATACGCAAACGTTCCCCAAGGACTGGTGAACGTTGTCTTGGCTTGGTCTTCTAAGGCTATCTGTATTTGGTTGTATCCACTATAGCCATCCAGAAAACTGTAATAGTGATGCCCTGCTATGGTGTATAAGACTTGGTCAACGAATGGAAACGAAAAGTGATCCTTAAATGTTGCCATGTTCAATAGCCTAAAATCTATGCACATCCTCCATTTGCCTCCCTTTTTAGGCATGATTACCAAAGGGCTAACCCATTCGCTATCAACAATGGGATATATGAACCCAGCCTTAAGAAGCTATTCTATTTCTTATTTTACTACTTGCTTCAATTTTGGATTCAATCGCCTCTATAGTTGTTTTCAAGGTTTCATGGAGGGGTCAATGTAAATCCTATGTTGGCATATCCTAGGATCTATTCTAGTTAATTTAGGATATGACCAGGCAAAGGCTTTTGACCACTTGTTTATTACTTTTAGCAGTCTTCCTTTTTGTTTGGAAGCAAGTCTTACATTGATGATTACTGATTTTCCATTTTCAAGAATCATATATTCCAAACCGATGGGCAATGGTTTCAATTCTAGGGGCTCTTGTTTGAATTTTTCAAGAATTTCCAAATTCCCCTGGTTGATGTTTTCAAGGTTAAGTCTTGAAAGTTGGCAGCGGACTTGCTCTAGTGCATCTATGCTTTTGATGTAAGCACAAGCTATTCCCTCAGTTAGTTCCATGCACATTAATGAGTTGCTCTCTTGATCAACTATCAGCCATTGGATGTCTTCTTATCATGTGGCTACAACATACAGGCACTTTTGTATGTTAGGCAATGCTAAACTTTGCACAACCCATGATCTCTGCATGCAATTGCACCCTGTATCATTGTATGTGATGCATGGAAATTTCTTCTTCTTGATCTTCTCAAAAGTGTTCTCCTTAGATATTTCCAGGGAAAGATCGTGGATTCCTCGGCATGCATTTATATTACTTAGTCATGCCCTTCCCATTATTATTGGAAAGTCCCCTTTACCATTATTCATTTGTATCACTAGGAAATCAGCTAGGTACGACCACCCACCCACAGTGGTGATGATGTCCTCCACTAATCTCAAGGGAACAGTGATGGATTGGTCGGCCAGCTCTAGGTGAATATTGCTCTTCTTTAATGGAGGCAATTTCCAGCCTTTGTACATTTCTTGTGATATTAAGTTGACTCCAAAACCTGAAGCTAGAAGAGCTTTGCATTGCTCATTCCTAGTGATTTGGAGATAGATTAGGGGGCTTCCAGGATCAAATAATTTCTTGGGAAGGTGGCCAACCTTGATCCAGTTAGTAATGGCATGTGTTAACATAACCGTATGCATTAAGCTCGGTGTTTGGTTCAAAGGGAGCTCTAAAAAATTATTTAATGGGGAGGCATTCAAAGGTTCAACTGCTTGTGGTTGTAAGGGCTTGGTTGGACTTTTGGATCTGAAGAAAGGTCTTTTCTTCATATGGTTGTCAAAACTAACAGTGGGTTGAGTATTTATAGCCCTTGTGGCATTGCATTGCTACGGTTGAGTAGGGAGTTTCCCTTGCATTGCTAGAGTGGATGGTAATGGAGCTATTGGTGTGAGAGCTATGAATGGATTTGGAAAATGGTATATTTGTGGGTTATCTTCCCTAGGAGAAGGAGTTCTATAATACTCACGGGATTGGTAGTGATGTTGTGGTGTAACATAACTAACAAAGTCACATGGAGAGATTGGATTCTACACATAGTAACCATATGGGCTAGGTTGTAACATAACTAACCATATGGAGAGATTGGTTCTCTCTCTCTCTCTCTCTCTCTCTCTCTCTCTCTCTGCTTCATCATATTATTCTTCTAGCACTCTCTCGTACAACTTTATCTATTTTTCCCAATCTCTACTTTTTCCATCTTACCAATACTTCTTAACATCAACATACTTTGATAAGAATATTAGCAAGCAATCTACCTCATATAGAAAGCCATGAGTATTCTTTTATCTTACATCATGTGAGGATTTATTAAGCTTGAGTGGAATAGGAAGAGAATTTATTGATCTATCAATCATTACTATAATTAAAGTGTGGAATCTAGCTATGTCCAACTTTTGTGGCATAGCATTTTGACTTGATGTATAGGCAATATCTATGATTTCTTACCCTAGTTTATTATTTATTCTCTCTCATGTTTCTCCATCATTCTTCTAATTCTTCTTCCTATCTAATTTTTTTCCTCTTATTAACACATCATTGAGGATTAAGCAATTTCACTTTATTCTAGTGAGAGTGTGTTATGATTTTAAGTGGGACAAGATGCGAAAATTAATCAATGGTGTTCTTGCTACCATCTTGTCTATGGGATTTAGACATGCCCCTCCTATGACATATTACCTTTCTTATGACTAGTGATTCATTCATATCCTAACATTATCTCATTATCCCTCTTGTTTTTATCTTCCTTTGTTTTATAAGTGTTACATCAACTTTTTTTATTCAATAGTGATGAAGCATGTTTTTGTCTGCTCTGATGTTAGGTATCCAACATCGAAGCCCATATGGGATGTCAGGTATCTGACATCGAGGGATATAAGATGGCCTATAAATATAATGCTTGGGCTCTTGATTTGGCATTAGTTTTTATTATTTTTGCATTAGTTTTATATAGTTTTTTCAATAGAGTAGCTAAATTCTTGCAGTTTTATTCCGTAATCTTAAAGAATAGTTAGTGAGTGCCCACACAGTGGATCTAAGTCAATTGTACAAAGTCTTATTCGATTGGCAATGTACCTAGACATATTCCATGAATGGAAATAAGATTGAGATTGATTCTTACTCATTGTAGCAATTTGACTTAAATTAGATTTACTTTCCATATAATTTACTATTCATGTACTTAGTTAATATTTACATTTTCATGCATGTTAACTAAGTAAACACATAAGTACAATTGCTTCGAGTGTGTGTATGACTCTTGGTAATCCCAGCAATGCTTAACATTTGGTAACCCAACAGCATTATATGTGTTTAGGAGGTGCACAGGAAGTGGGATCGAATACTTATGTTAGGGTAGTTGATTATTAATTAGCAATTAGATTAGTTGAATTGATTATAAATTGAGTTTCAACCTATTATTAATCATAGAATAATAAAATATAAAATAATAAAAATCATATGCCTCATTTTGGACTAAACCATATGTGACAAAGCTACCACTAGTCCAAGTGGGAAGACAGTGAACTATGATCAAGGCATAGTGATCTAGATGCCACAACTAGTCCCACCCACAAAATTTAACTGGATCGTGTGTGAACACTTGTGATTCGTATGGTTGGGTGTAGGGGTACCTTACTGCTCATCATTGGCACCATTGCTAGGGATGGTGCTAGTTATCTAGATTAGTTATATTATACACGGTCACTGTAAAGGTATTAATGATCTATTTCTTAGAAAACATTAATATTTTAAGTCACACACATTATTAGACAAACCCATGTCTTGTTCACACAAGAATCATAATGCATCATACGATGAGAACACTTATAGGAGAAATGATAGGATATATATTAAAGAAAATTGGAGTGAACAACCTCAAGCAAGGGTTTCCTATGCTCATTTAGATCCTTACTACACTCAAAGACTACATTCAACTAGTGCCGACAATCATAAAGGAGATGGAGTAAGTCCTAGATCAAGGAGGGCTTCAAGGCCTAGGACCTCCTCTAAACATAGACAAGATAAATCAAGGGACAATGGGAAGAACTATACAAGCCATGGAAATTCTTCTAGCTTCTCATCTTCCTCTTCCTCTTTAACAACTAGTTCTGATGAACATGAACATAGGTATAGAGATAGAGCTCGACTACAGGGACAAGACAAAGATAGAAATCGAACCCACGGAAAAAATCAAAGACATCACAATGAGCATAAACAAGATCATCATAATCAAACAACTAGAAATAGAAATTTTCATCACAACATGTTTGATTATTATGAACCCTTGTTGGCCACTAAGACCCTAATGCAGATTATGGAGGTAGTCAAGATACCTCATAGGCATCGCAAGGAAAGTCGCCTACCTAGGCTTGATATCAATAATATCCCTAAGTTTGTGGGAGTCTACGACTCAAATCCACAACATCATCTACAAGCCTTCCATGATGACTATGCCTTATACAACATTGAAAGTGGGTGGAAAAAGCTTAAGCTCTTTCCTAGGACACTAATCAATGAAGCTAAAAGTTGGTATAGATCATTGGAACCAAGTTCCATTCACCAGTGCTCCACAATGCTGGAACTTTTCAATGAAAAATACCAAACCTATGAGAGAGTGTCCAACCTAAGAAAACAAATCCAAGAGTGGAAGTAAGAAAATCATGAACCCTTGGAAGTGGCCTTTGAAAGATACTATTCACTACCACATAGATGCCCAAGTCATGGTTTCTCTAAGGAAAGATAACTTTTCCACATCATAGATGGGCTTCATAATGAAACAAGGAAGACCCTTGGGATGTATGCTCTAGGTCAATTATACAAGCTACAAACCCTTCAAATCAAAGAGTTAATCAAAAGTGTAGTGAAACAAGAAGGAGAGCTATGTAGATGAGAGAATGTAGAGGAAAATAACTGGGACCCAACTCTACAAAAGAAAATCATCCATATCTATGATAAGGAAAAAAAGGCAACTCTCGATGAGATGATTTTACAACGAACCTTGCCAATACAAAATTCTCTTGTTGAGCTTGAAGAAAAGTTGGATAAGATGTTAGAATTAATAGATGAGAAATTTAAAACTTGCGTAGAAATCATAGAGGAGAGAGTAGTGCAAAACAAATTAAGTGATCACAACAAAAGAAGGAAAAGGAACAAGGAGATAGGTAAAAACACTTATCGATAAGAAGGGGAAATGGACATAGAAGAAGAGGCTATAGACTCAACCATCGAAGAGGATGATGGATGTGACATTTGCCTATATGACCATCCAAAGGGCCATTTCCTAGTCGTGTTGCATCTACATGAGTATTGGACAAGGGCCTTAAATCCAAAGTTTGTATAACAGTACATGCCCAAGAGATTTCCTCCTCCATGCAATAATTTTAGGCAACCCCAAAACCAATTGTACTATCCTAGGGGGACTTATTACCAGCCTCAACACTAGCATCAACTGCAATGGAAACAACCACAATCGTGGGGAAGGCCACCACCAAACCAGCCCTAGCCTTACTACCAGTTGAACCAATATGGATATTATGTTCAACAATTTGTTTCCCCAACTGGTTTTACTCTCTCTACCTCAAATCACTACTACCACTCTCCCAAATATCAACATCTCGCAACATCTTATATGAGGTCACCACTTAACACCTCTCATCCTTTGGCATATCCTCAATATTCTCATACTCACATGCCACCACTAGCAACACAAGAAGGTTCAACACCACGATATCAACAAACAAATGCCACTTGTGCTACAAATGTGCATAGACATGTTGACACTAGTGGGCCTCAACCGCAACATAGGAAATGTCCCTTCTAGAGGAAAGGCCGTAAGCCAAAGTAAATCACACATGGACCACAAAATGCCAATTTGGTGCAATGCCTTCCTTTTCACAACCAATGTTCTCTAATCATAAACAAAATCCAATAACCATCACCACTCCAACACAAGACATAAACAATAAACCTATCATTGTGGAGAGATAGAAGAATCCATGCATCACTAATAATGATAAAGGATGTAGTTGCAGGCCAAAATTTTGAAATATTAACACAACCCCTATACCAGCCCACCATAAAGTTCAAGAGAAAGTGTGTGAGCAAAAGCCAATCTACGCAGTAGCCACTAAACCAAAAGACACCTAGTGGCTTGAAAATAAGAAAATAAAATTTTCTCAAAGATGCATGGAAGTAACTAATTTGCTTATCAGTTCTGGAATTTTCTGATTCTTCATATGTTTTTTATTTCTTTATAATTTTCTTTTCTTTATATTTTTCTCTTTTATTGAGTCACTCTCTTTATGTTTTATGAATGTATTTTATGTTTTTATTAATAAAATTGCCAAGTCATGATGCAGAATTCAACACTATGTGTTGGGTTTTTTGCGCTATGCTATCAAGATGATTGGGTAAGTAATTATGTAAAGTAGTGAGACCACCTCAACCATAAGTAGTGAGACCACCTCAACCATCCCTCCAATTCACTAAATAAAAGGTCTTTTTCATGGAAACAACTTGGTTCTTCCTTTATGAAACTAAAATTAATCAATGATCATTGTACCTTAAAAAAAGAGGGAATGACCAAGTGGGAATGGTAAGGGTGTGACCTCAAGGGGACTTGTTGGGTTCTCTTCTTAACTTCATGTGGTTTATGACTCCTCATGGAATGTATCATCACTTCTCCATTGACCAATAAAAAGAAAACTATGTCTTTGCATGGTGTGGTTCCCATCCAAGAAAAAAACCCAAAACACAAAAAAAAAACAAAAAAAGAAAAAAAAAAGGGAAAAGACAAAAAGAAAAAAAACAATAAACAATAATGGGAATTCAAAGCACACCCCTTAGACACAATAATGGGCTACAAGCATTGGTTATGAGGCTGGAAAGACATGTCACCCATGCCTGAAGGCATCTCTCTAACTAAGGTCCTTCCTTTCTTCTTCTCTTTTCTTCTCTTTTTAGAGTGATGATTGTTCTTTGAGGTGGTTGTCAACTCATGGTGGTTGGTAGGATGGAACACATCAATGCAAGGTCACTATTCATGGTATGGACTTAGTTTGAACTTAGATGAATAGGTATGTTGATCATTTTAATTACACTTGTCACAAGAACCTATTGTGGACATGGTCAAGTACCTTACATCCCAATCTCTACAATCCCTTCTCATTTCATTATTCACCTCACTACTACATGTGATTATGAGCCTTTTGGTTTTGTGTAGTATAGTGCAACCTCCTAACCACAGTAGTTGTGTGTTGTTTGGAATAAAGCATGGTCTACATTTAACTTCTCAGGTGCCCACGAACATCTATAGAAGTGGTTATACAAGGGCATTATGGTAGGAGCTTGCTTTGATAATGATCCACTTACATAACTTTTGTTGATCATGGCTTTGAACTAACCTTCACATCTTCCAAAACATCAATGATAGTTTCTTTGAATTTATGCATGATTTTGGGACTACTTCTCATCTATTTCATTAATTTTTCTTACTTTTCTATTTCCACATCCACTAATATTTCTTGGACATATTCTAAATTAGACCTTTGGTTTCAATTATTCAAAAACCTATGTACTTCTGGAGTTACGCTTATTACTCATGGGGGCTAGGGATGCCTGCTTTAAAATTTTCCAACATCCTATTTTTAAACATCATGGTAACTAATAGTAATTGATCAAAATAATGTGAACAACCTGATGATTTTAGTTACCTCATAGCCTTGAGCATAGTATGCTATAATCACCTTGTGCTTAAAAGAAAACTAAGGGATCCGAAAAGGGTTAATTATCAAGGAAAATTTACCACAACTAATGTTGACCCTTTGGTGACTGCAAATGATGCTAAACGAAACACCTAAGGAAGAAGGTCTTTTGCTAGGCATGCAAACAAAGCCAAGAGAGGGACAATGGAGAATATGACCATGGGAAAATTGTAGCACATACAAGACAATAACTCAAGCTTTGCATGTTTGCTAGATTCATGGGACAATGAGAAGAAATTTTAGTCCACCCTTCAAGAATGTTCTTCATAACTAGAGAAGCATCAACATAACAATCAAGGTTAAAATTTTGCCACTGCTAACGACAACATGAAGAATCATCTTCAGCAAATTCTTGAAGACCTCTATAAATTTTGTAATCTTCAAAGGCTATCCAATCTTTTTGTCACTCTGTCATTTTGTATACATCCACTCGAATAAAATTTTGTAAGGTAGCACTCAAAGTCAATCAATAGTTAGCTTCAGTCAATAATCCCATACATTCCCAATATTTTGTAAGGAACTTGTTTTTCATTTTGTTTAACTCAAGGATGATTTTTCATTCAATCATGGGGGTATGATGAAGCATGTTTTTGTTTGCTCCTCGACGTCAAGTATCCAACATTAGAGCCTCAATGTCAGGTATCCAATATCGGGGGGTATACGCTAACCTATAAATATAGCATCTAGGCTATCAATTTCGCATTAGTTTTGCACTAGTTTTGCATAGTTTTATCAATAGATTAGTTGAGTTCTTGCATTTTTATTTTGTAATCTTAGAGAATAATCAGTGAGTGCCTACAAAGTGGATCTAAGTCGATTGTACAATGTCTTATTTGACTGGCAATATACCTGGACATATTCCATGAGTGGCAATAAGATCGAGATTGATTCTTATTCATTACAACACTTTGACTTAGATTAGATTTACTTTCCATGTAATTTAATTTTCTTGTACTTAGTTAATATTTACATTTTCATTCATGTTAATTAATGAAGCACATAAGTACGATCACTCGAGCATGTGTATGACTCTTGGTAATCCTAGCAACACTTAACGTTTGGTAACCCAATAGCATTATATGTGTTTAGGATGTGCACAAGAAGTGGGATCGAATACTTATGTTAGGGTAGTTGATTATTAATTAGCAAGTAGATTAGTTGAATTGTTTATACATTGAGTTTTAACCTATTGCTAATCGTAGAAAAATAAAATATAAAATAATAAAAAACATATGCCTCACTTTGGACTAAACCATACGTGACAAAGCTACCACTAGTCCAAGTGGGAAAACAACAAATTGTGATCAAGGCATAGCGATCTAGATGCCAAAACTAGTCACATCCATAAAATTCAATCAGATCATGTGTGAACGCTTGTGATTTGTATGGTTGGGCATAGGGGTACCTTGCCACTCATTAAATAGTATTCATGGCTAAGTGTGGTTTTGGGATTATCCCATCAAAGCTTGAGCATCAAACTTTCCAAAAATGGCATCATCAGACACTTATCAAAGGGCTCTAGAAATCATTCAAGCTCATAGCCTAAGCTAGATTCTTGGTGATTCTAAAAAAGTGCAAGAACCAAAACTTTTCTAAGTATTAGACATAATGTGAATTCTACATTAGTACTCAACTTGGATCATTATGAGTATGTCATCAATATCAAAGCTATATTTTAAACTTAAATTAGACCCCATAGGACTTGAAATGGCTCATCCAAGATACCTATGACATTGAGAGCTTCAAATTTTTGGTATTTAAATAATTTGACAATAGGAGAAAAAATTTTCTAATTCTAGGTAACACTAATGGTGATGCCAACTTTAGCATCACCATCATCGATAAAAAATCCCTTGAAAACACTATTTATAGTAGCACCTTAGGCTTCTACATGTCCCTAGTAATGATTCCTAACCATTCCCAAAAGTATGAGCTTCATTTTGAGCACATTTGGTAGCATTTAGAGGCCTAAACTGATGTGTTTTTTGGCTAGGTGATGCTAAGTGACATTGAAGCTAGCATCAATGTTACCAATAGAAATGCCCTAAAAAACCATTTTTGGTAGCATTTTAAGCTTCTAGACATCCCTAGTGATAGCCTCTAACCATCCCTAAAGGGATGGACCTTAGTTTGGACACTTTCAGCATCATCTGGAGGCCCAAACGAAGGTGTTTTAAGCTAAGTGATGTTAAGTGACATTGAAGCCAACGTCAATGTCACCATCAACATCACCTATAGAAATACTCCTTAAAAACACCATATTTTATAACATCTTAGGCTTCTAATAGTTTCTAATGATGGCCTGTAACCATTCCCAAAAGGATGAACATTAGCTTGATACCTTCGACAGTGTTTGAAGGCCCAAACTAAGGTGTTTTTAGCTAAGTAATGCTAACTAATAGTGAAGTCAACATCAATAGTAACATCACCTTACCTACATTTTCATCATTCAAAGGTCACCAAGTTCTTATATTTTTAGCATTTCATAGGTCTACAAGCTCCTCAACATCCAAAATACATCATTACTACTTATTTTGGAATCAATTTGAACATCCCCAAAGTTGGAATTATTAACCTAGAAAACTATGGAAAATTTATCTAACTCCCTAGCTAAAGCTAGCATCAACACCTTAGGATGTTAAAAATTTACTCCAATTATTAGGATCCTTCTAAAACTTATTATAGAAGTGATCATATTATCGATCAATCCCTTTAGCATGCAAAGCAACATAGAAAAGGTTTTTCTAGAGTTGCTTGGAGTATTTGCACTTGTACATTGATGGAGATGATGTTTGGATGCTTCTTTTAAGAAATAAACTTATGCAAGAAAACATAAAAATGATAATAATTGGTCTTCTAATAACTTTCTTCACTATCTTCTTTTTTTCTTAAGCCATTTATATCCATAGTTCTCTAATTCGTAGACAAATTTGAAAGACATGGTACAAGCTTAGTAAGTATTTTAATTGCAATCATATTATAATTTCAAAAGCTATACATAAACAAATTACCCTATGGTGGCTTCCTTTGAATGAAAAAACTTGGGCTACTAATTCATCTAGATTGTGTCTCACTTGGAGCAAGTTTGGTATCATGAAAGTTTCCTGTTTACATATACATGTTAGATGAATTACATGAAAAAAGGCTTCTAGCCTCTCTGGTTTGAATAAAAATAAAAAAAATTGAAAATTTAATTTCTAATCTTAAGAATTTATTTAAAGTTGCACATCAATCTATTTATAATATTTATATGCATAATAAGGTCATTGAGCTTCAAAAATCAGTTCGATAGGGGTGCCCTTTAGCCCCTTATCTTTTCATCTTGGCTGCTGATGCTCTTGGAGTTGTTCTTAGATCTCATAACAATTCTATGCGGCTAAGAGGTATCTCTCTCCCACAACAAGTAAAGGATCTTGTTTACAGCCAGTTTGCAAATGATACTTTTATCACTTTGATTGAGGATCATAATAATTTGAACACTGCCTTGCATTGCATAGATATTTACTGTAGAGCCTCAGGAGCTAAGATCAATTGGAACAAAACACAAGCCATCCGCTCTAGCTTCTCTCCTAGGCCTCCTTGGACTTATCATTTTGATATCAAGTGGCTATCTCCTACTGATAATTTCACCCTTCTAGGCATCCCTATTGCTCTATTTGCTACTCCCACTACCATATGGAACAATGTGGTGGAAAAGGTGAAACATAAAGCTTTGAAATGGGCTTCTAAACCCTTATCTCTTGCAGGTAGATTTATTGTCGTTAATCATATTTTGAGCTCCACGCATGTCTATTACTCTTCCTTTATGGCTCCTTCAAAATCCTCTTTTCAATGCATCAACAACATACTTAGAAATTTCCTTTGGGGGGATAAGGATGATCACAAAGCTTTTCATCGAGTAGCTTGGGATACTTGCACTTTAAGTAAAGAACACGGGGGCTTAGGCCTTGCCTCTATTGAGCA
>MNCI01023868.1:187087-204229 GCA_015680685.1 Gnetum montanum | reverse complement strand
GGCTTGTGCATATCGCGTCTCATCATATGGAAAATCTATTTTTCTTTTTAACTCTAAAGTTGCCTATAAGATTATTATAAAGAATGATTTTATTCATAACCAATTTAGTAAGGCTTGGAATATGCAATTATCACTACACTTTTGGATGAGGAAAATGAAAGATATTTGGAGAGCTCCTACCTTTCAAAAAATTTATATTTTTTAAGGTATCTTAAACATATGAAAAAAGTTTCTCTTCAATGTCATCTTTGTAGAAGTGAGAACTCTTTTTCTCATGTTGTTTAAAATATCCTCTTACACGGCATGCTTGGAAATGGATATCCAAAATTTGTAACAACTTTCAATCAAGCATGAATAAAATCATTCTTTGTGATTAACTAACTTTGTCTACTTTCTTTCTTTGCATTTGGAAGTGTCTTCAACTACTTGTTCTCTATTTTATTTGGAAGCTTCATTATGCAATTATTTTCTAACAACAAGAGCATAAGTATGACCTCTCTTTAGGAGTTAAATATCATATTCTCAAAGATGTTTCTTTTTAGCTACAATTTCAAGCAAAGAAGATCCTAGTAAAAGTCCCACAATTAATTTATTTTCTAGTATTAATTTCTTTTTATTTTGGAGCCTCAAGGATGGGAAGCTTTTAGCTTCTATTATGATTTTTCATTATTTTTAATTGATATGCTCTTTTATCTTTAGAAAGAGCTGTCTTCTTCTTTTTATAAGAAACCCTTTAATAAGAAGTGAAAACTTGTTATGGTACTTTTGAACAAGGGCTTGTCCTAATTCTTTTCCTATCCTAGAAGGGAGGTTTTTCAAGATTCATTGTAAGGATAAAAACCTAAGAATACCTTCCCAAAACTATTGGGTTTTTCCTTTAAACTCTTCCTTCATTCGCTTAATGTACTCATAATTCTTTTTTTATTATTATTTATTTTTTTAGGGTCCAACACCATGACACCCCCTTCCCTCTATTCCTTTCTTATTATGAAATGCTAATTTACTTCAATCATTAATATAACCTAAATTATCTATACCATTAATTTATCAAAGCCTTTCATCATGTTGGGTTTTCAAGAGCATTACTAACATGATGATTCATCTCAATTATTGATTTTAATTTGATTTATTTGAATCATTTATAAATCCTAAACCTTGCCTATTAAAGAATATTTCTTCTTGTTCTTTCTCAAGCATCAATCTACATCAACAATTATTGATTTTTGCTATCAATGATCATTGTAGAGGGTTTAGCCTAAAACCCTTGTGTTGTCAAAGGCAATTTGCATCGCATCCAAGGTACAAAAAGCATGTCTTTCTTGTGCTTTGAATATCAATTTTAATTTCAAATGTTATGAGTTTCTTTATAATGGTGTTAACCTATTTGGATGAGTTCTATGAAGCTTACCCTTGGTTTCAACACACCCTTTGTCCTATGACATTGACCCTTGAATTTCTTTGACAATTGCAAATTTTACTTTTTTTCTGCAATGCTCAGCTACGAGATGTAATCAAGTCATGATCATTAATCAAGTCATTGTTAAGTTGCAATATGATTCAAGAAAAATTATAAGTCTTGGAATGGAATGTGAGTTGAAGTTTACTTGCAATATCAAATCACAAGTCATGGTTAAGTCATAGCTATCAAACCAAGAGTAGCAATGAAGTTGTGATACAAGGAATTAACATGTACAACACTTTCTCATAACTAGATGGAAAGAACACCATAGTAGAAGTTTAGTTAGACTTAGCTTTGGAAACTTAACCACCATAGTAGAAGTTTAGTCAGACTTAGCTTTGGAAACTTAACCACCATAGTAGAAGTTTAGTTAGACTTAGCTTTAGAAACTTGACCTTCAACCATAAAAGCCTAATGATGGATATAACCATTTTAGATATAACTTGTTAGAAAAATGAGAAACTAGTTAAGAAATATCAATCCACAATGGCTTTCATAGTTCTAGGAAGCTAGTCTTTGTGATGAAAATTATGGTTTTGAGATTTTAGTTAGCAATGACTTTCATAGTTTTGGGACGTTGGAATCTACAATGACTACCATAGTTTTGGTATTGGATCAAGGCCCTCTTGCCCTACAAATTACTTTGAAGACAACTAACGATATTAACCATTCAAGATGGATTATGCCTTTTTTCGTAACTCTAAAGTTTTGTGTGAGATAATTACCAAGAATGATCTTATTCATAAAAAATTTAATAAGGTATGGAAAATGAAATTATCACCACACTCACTTAAGAAAAATGAGAGATATTTGGAAAGTTCCCACCTTTCTAAACATTTAAATTTTTTTAGGATATCTAATACATCAAGGTCTTCCTATTGGTACTCACCTTCAACATATAGAAGTTGTTTCCATTGGATGTCCTCTTTGTGGAGGTGAAGACTCATTTTCACATTTTTTTTTTTAAATGTCCAATTACTTAGCAAGCTTGGAAATGGACATCTAGAATTTGCAACAACTTTTAACCAAGTAATAATGATATCATTTTTGGTGATCAACCTATTTTGTCTACTTTCTTTCTTTGTATTTGGAAGTGTCTTCAAATGCTTATTCTTTGTTCTATTTGAAAGCTTCTTGTGCATATTTTCTAATAGAAAAAGCATAATTATGATCTATCTTCAAATGTTAAATATCATATTCACAAAAATGTTACTTTTCAATTACATCTTTAAATAGGAAAACTTCTAGTCAAGGTTGAATAATTAATTCATTTCCTACACTATTTTTTTTTTTTTTGTTGCAATATGGTTCTTATTTCTAATTGTTGCATCAATTTTTCTTTAGAGAGAATATTCATCTTCTCTTTACAAGAAAGCCTTTAGTAAAAAGGGAAAACTCATGAGGGCTCTTTTGATCCAAGTCAAGGCCTAATCCTTTTCCTATCCCAAAAGGGAGGTTGTAAGAATGAAAGCATGAAAAACCATTCCCAAAACCATTAGGCTTTTTATTTAGACCCACCAGCCAAAACAATTCAAGATGCTAAGTAGCAGGGTTACTACTAGGTTGGTCCTAGTTAGAAAGGCAACTTGTATATCATAACATGAAACAATGAGTTTAATAGGTTTTTCTTACCCTTGTCTAAATAGCTAGGGATGGGCTAGCATTTAACCTTCTTGTAATTTTAGTGTCTAATATGGTTACTAATTGATCATTATTTGACATTTATTTTAATGATATTTTAATTATGCTTCATTTTGTACTACCCTTTGTAGTTGCAACTCTAGCTCTATCCATTCCTTCACCATGTTTCAAGAGGCTCAAATCTTATATGGTTTTCTCTACTTGCAAGAGTTCTAACCCCTTCATAAATATTATGCAAATAAGATAGATGTTGGTACCAAAAGAGAGGAATTATCATGGTAAAGCTTAAGCACAAATAAGGTAGGTTCTAATGGAACCAAGAGGGAGGAACTATCATGGTAAAGCTTAAACATTGTTGTGTTGAAAATTTTGAATTAAATTCAATTATTTATTATGTTACATGGTAATTCATTGATGCAAATGTAATACCTTAATTTTGATAATCATGCTACTATGATACAAAAGTCAAATTGACATCCAACTGGAATACCATGCCAAATCTCATGGATGGTGCTAAGATGATGATGTTGCTATAATTTAAGCATATTTATCTTACTATCATTTTAAGAATATGAATGAAGGTGCTTAAAATCTGATGTCTAAACCAATATTCTTTCATGCAAATCTAATGATTAAGTTCCAATATAGGAATTTGTAAAATCAAAATTATTTTACATTGTCAAAGTTTCATATTGTTTGTGTTAGTGTATATATAATCAAATGTTTTCGTTCCTATGAATACTCTCGCTTATCTGTATCCCAAATGTGTATTCAGAAAAAGAAACAACAGGAAAAATCCTTAAATAAATAATTTTGTTTTAGAAATTATTTTCAATATGCAACATCGTAGACAATTTTGATCTCATGGCATCGCTTGTTCAAATACAGACTCAAAAATATTCCTAGGAATGTGCTCCATTGCACTTTATGCACTACTTTAAAAAGCTCACTCATTTTATTTTTCATGTCCATATGCATAAGAGCAATGTACCAAGCTTGCATTATGCTACCGCATTCTCATGCTATTTTCCTAGGTAATCCGATGCTTAATCTTCAGAAGTATCAGTATTCAATCATTTACTCTAGTGCTCATCCTTAGTTGCAGCTGCAAGTTTACAGTAGAAATGTTTGAATGTTCAAAACTGATTTACAGAACTTCAATCATATAAATGAATAAAATTTCATTTATCAAAGTCCCACAGCCACCGCCAGTGTCTCTAATGCAGAGAAAATCCTAAACAGCTTAAGTGCATTCTAATGCAATGTTTGCTCGGATTTTAGATGCTTTGTACCTCTTTACTTTCTCAGGAATGGGTGCTATACACACCGTTTATGTGAAATTTTAAATTTTTATTTTATTGAAGCTCTAGACGGTCAGGGTAGCAAAATTTGCCATGATAGTGTCATGTTGATTCAGTAGCCTAGGTTTATAGTACAGACAACATAAGCTAGCATAGGTTGAATAAATCATGTTACAGGCATGTTCTCCTGTAACCCAATCAAATAGAAGCGCATAAGCACCCGTTGATCTCCAATGGCACTGAGGTATAAATCATAAAATTAAATGTAAAATCTTTTCACCAAGAGCCTCTGCAGACGGAATCTCCAATCCTTCCCAGCATACAAAAGTATGACATGACACAGAAGGAAACTAAGAAATTACCGAGGGCAAACATGATGCAATCTAAAGTCCTTTTCAATGTAATGATGAATGCATATTATGGATTTAAACAGTTAGGTCGCCTGCACTAGATTAGAATCATCTACCAATATAGTTTCCAAAAATGTCCTTGTTATCTGTGGAATAGTTGGCGAATTCCTACTCTTAATGCCCCGTGGAAATTTCCATGCCAAAAAATGAATTATTCTCACTAAAGTTTAGTTTATAAAATGCAAAAACATGGCATACTCCTCCACTAATGAAAAATAAAACTACTTCTTTCCATGTTTTCCATCTTCCAAAGACATATCCTGAAGATTGAGCAGCAGAGATTCTGAATTCAAAAACGCTTTGTTTGCCGAGGTTGAAATTGTTTGTGCAATTTCTCTGCTAGCCTCAATTTTTCTCAATGTGATAAATGCAGGATTATTAGAAATAGCTTCACCAATTAATTGCGCACTTTTAGCTTCTCCCTGCAATCAAAAACTCCAATGAGAAACATAGCTTTAGTTCTTAGCATGTAAATAAAATGGAACCTTTGTATATACCTGAGCTCTAATAATAGCACTTCTCTTGTCTTGTTCTGCCTTTTCAACCACAAATTTGGCTCGCTCTGCTTCTTGAGCAGCAATCTGCTTTGCTTCTATAGCTGCCGTGAACTCCTTTCCAAATGTCAGGCTAGTAATTGAAACATCATCTAGCGCAATGTTAAAATTTGCAGCACGTTCAGTTAAGATTCTCCGAATCTCTCTGCTCACCGTCTGACACCAAATTTCTAACATTAAGCATAAATAAATAAAAGAAATGAAATTGAGCAAACTAAAAGTGCTAGTACAAACAAAATTATCTACAGAAGATTGATTCACAGGGGAAGGTTCTAAAGTATCACCTCTCTCTGAGTGATCAGTTGGCTTGCATTGTATTGTGCCACCACAGCTTTCAAGGTTTCATGAATAATAGAAGGCAATACTCTTTCATTAAAATTTTCCCCAAGGGTCCTGTAGATTGTTGGAAGTCGGTCTGCCATTGGCCTTGTAAGAACTCTCAGACCAATCTTAACCTAAATTCATTTTCCATGAAAACATCAGAGAAATAATTATCATTGCAAATGCCTATCTTGAGCATACACAAACTTTATATTCTGAAAAGCAATCTTACGAAAACAGCTAAACAATTTAACCATGAAAGTACAATAAATTAATGATTGCCCATTAAATGCATTGTTTAAAAAAAAACTCTGAGAACTGACTGTTATAAAGGTGTCCCTCAACAAGTCATTTAAATCAAACAACTAAACTAAAAAAGTTTGAAATACAGCTCTTATAGTTTAAATTAAAATTTAAAAAATAAAAACAATAAAACCAAATACACAAATTAAAACAAGTATCATAACATTACCATCTGTAGATCACGGCTTCCAGATGTGCTCTCTACAAGATGAGGTCGCGCTCTCACGTCATATATGATAGGCCTCTCAAACCAAGGAATCATGACATGTGTCCCTTCAGGATACACCTGAAATACAAATTTATTAGAGAACATTGTTGCTCAATCATCAACATTACCCTAGCCTTGTTCCATCTTATTCATTTATATCTCTCAATGCTGATACTTTTCAAATAAATCTTTTGACAGAAAATGTCAACTTCCTTATGATCATTGTTTATTTTGATCATACTCATGAAGATCACATCAGGATTGCAATCTAGGCGATTCCAGATCACGATCTGAACTCTGAACACCTATGATCTAGACCTGTTCTGGATCACAATCCAGTTTGGAATTGTGATATTCTGAATTGCGATTCTAGACAATTCCAGACAATTTCAAAATCTATAAAAAGACCAATTAGAAGTTTACACTTTTTAACATTAAACATTAAAACAACATCCTAATAACAAAATTCATGACTCATTACAGCTATAAAGGTTGAAAGAAAGAGCACAGAACATTCTCAATATGTGTCATCAGTAGTTTCAAAGTTTTCAACACTTTGAGTGTACATTTTTCTGCAATGAGCAACACATTCTTGGGGAGCTAAGCAACACATTATTCAAGAGCTCAACAATGCATTCTACACCTCATTTCGAATCACTTCAACAATTGATTTCAAACATTCTTCAGCTCTTTTATTTTTAGTTGACAGTGAATAAATTCTACAGTGTAGTTTACATTTGAAATTTTTTGTAATGTATATGGGAGTATAAACAATGAATTTATGTTAATGTTCATGCTTATTGCAATGTTGTTATACTAATATGTTTAGAAATTTCTATTTTAATTACATATATTTTGGAAATGATTAAAAATTTGATATTTTTACCTATTTTTTAATATCACAAGTCTAAAGACGATCTGCGATCTGGAATCTTAGGAATGAAAAAAAAGATCTACAATCTGATCTGCTCTTCATAACTATGATTTTGCTATTAAGAAATAAAATAAACATTAGCATGATTATATATCCATCATAATAATTAGACAAATCATTTACAAAAATCACAAAAAAAAGGTGCACTGAACATTGTCCGGTCAACAGAAAAGAGAATCAACCAAAATCACTTAAGAAGGCCATTCTTACATAATGATTAGAAAATGGCCAAAGCTGGAACCAGCTTATAGAATTAATAGCTAATAAAGTTCTAGTAGATTATAATAGGCAGTTGTTGCCAACAAAGCCATGAGCATATTCACTTGTAGTGTGTAAAGAAATGCAACTTCAGCATCAAAATATCAATTATGCAAATGATCTACAAAGCCAGTCTATATAACTTAAAATGCATAATGTTTCAATGAGCACCTGAGAAATTCCCTTCGGTTACAAAATTTTTATCAAAACAACATACTGAAATGCAAGAAACATTACTGGCATTGCGTGGATGACCAACATTTCATTTCAACACATAAAATCATTAAAATGTTCTCTTGTCTAATGTGGCTGCTTTAACCACCTTCTAATTAATACACTTACAAGTAGGTTTCTTCTTTTGGAAGTGCTATCATCAGACAGGCATATTCTTATGCAGAGACGGGTCAAAATCCCTGATGAAGAGCTTGGAGATTTAGGCAAAGCTGCAGAATTATGAAGGGACAAGGGATTGGGATTATTAGGGACAAACCCCAGATAAGGAAATGCACAAAAAACAGAAGAAAGCAGGGAGAAACCATATGCATTGCACCCACAATGGGTTGGCTGCACGAGGCCCATCTGGCCCTTGTTGCAATAGCCAAATCCACAGCATACAGAATGGTGGTCTGCATTTATGTCAATCCATCTCAGTTTGCCGTTACTGAAGATTTCAGTTCATGCCCATCAAACCTGGAAGCTGATTTGGCAAACTCAGGGAGCTTGCAGTATATGAGTAGTTTAATCATACAGATTTATCATATTCAAGAAAAGATGGAGAATCAGCTGGATCAACGGCAGCTGTTACAAGGGCATCACTTGCTCGTCTGGAAGATGCTGGTAGCAAGCATCAAACATGGGATTGAGTTGAGAAGCTTGAAAAGCCTCTTTGTGGAAAATCAAGACCTATTTCTTTAAGAGGCGTTGCTAACGTGGTTGCAAAGTTTGTCAACACTGTGGAACCTGACCTGGCTGTTTTTGCAACAGAAGGATTATCAACAATGGCGTCTCATCTGTCAAATGGTTCATTATCTATAATTTACACTGGAGATAGCTGGTTCTGAAATAATTAGACATCCGGACTGCCTTGTGTTAGGCTGCCGGAATTTGAATCTTTCACATTAAGACCATGGAGACGCATTTTCAAAGAGCAAACCATTGAAGGATGCCAAAGATGCTGTTTCAAAAGGAGAAACGAATACCAGAAATCTTAAACAATTGATCCTGAATGCTGTAAGCGACTCTGATGGCAAGATTGACTACGTTGAGGTTGTTGAGCAATTAACTCTGTACACAATGGAAAGAATAGAATATCCTGCAGTGATTTGTATTGCTCCATGGTTTGGTAAAGTTAAATTGATTGACAATCTTGAAGTGTGCACCCCATGATACTTATATTGACCTTCAAATCCCATGATATTTTACATTTACCTTTACATTTACCTTTAGAAAAGGTTATTACTTAAAGGCTCAATGCTCCTCCTAGATGAATGAAAGCCTAACCTCTTTTCGATTTAAAATTAACGATTTAAAACTAACTTTTCTTTTTGACTTGTAGCAGAGAGTTTTCAATTTAGATTGTCAAGTTTATTTCGTTAATAAAAACATCCTGAAATGCATTTGTAAATAGAGTTGGCAGAAATACCAATCATAAGTAGTTAAACAGAAACACATGGACGTAAGCCATCTAGCATTAGCAAAACAGCAGGTGATTCCAGTAAAACAACAACGCCTAAGAAGATGAACCATTACCCGGCAAACATTGGTTATCGTAATTAGAATTCAAAAATCGAATTAACATTGAAATACATAATAAAAAATACCACAACATCAAGGCAAGATACAAGTTAAAGCCCAAATAATGTACTCATACAAATACCTTAACTCATGCCCAAACCCTGAGAAATGATTTGAAGTCACAGAATGAATGTTTGGCAGCTAAAATCACAGAGACTTTCAGCAAATGAAGGAAATGGACAAATTGCAAACATTATTATGATAAGAATATAAGTACCTTGTCCTTAATACCCTGAAGCCTATTAAACACAATAGCCCTGTGACCTCCATCGACATTGTAAAGACTGTTCAATGCTCCATACACAGCGACCCCTCCGATAAGTAGAGTCTTGGTTAAAGCCCAAGTTGCGCCCCCGCCGCTAGGAACCTTCGGAACTTTGACGTTCCTGAAATTCATGATGCTTCCCTGCTATAGCTCATATTAGTCACACTGAACATTAAGAGAAACAATAAGAGCGAAAATTCAAAATATAACATTAACACAGAACCAGCGTTGCATTCTTTCTCAGATATAACACCTGAATGAAATACGATCAACAAATCGCTGTTGCAGGCCCTAAACCCTCGAAATCCCCCAGCCAGGGATTTTGCTGAGGCTAGTTATTCAAGAAGGGCCAACTTAAATTAGAGCTCAGAGTAATTATTCTAACTCTGAAAAATGCTATCGAGAATTCGGTTTCGATTTCTCGGACCGATGTTAAATGCTGCTAATTACGCCAAAAATGCTCAGGGGGGGTTTTATGTTACAAACTTAGCTTTCTTCGAACCCTACCATCGCTTGGCTAGTAATAAATTAAAAATAAAAGTTCCGTAAACTGAGAGAAGAAAGTTTAAGCAGTTGAGAGAATAGTAGAAGCAGAGATAGAGTCTTGGCAACGTGCCTTGATCATATGTGTGTATGATTGCTTTGTTTGAGGGTGTGAGAGTTTCATTGAATCTCTTGATTGAATCTCTTGTTTTTCCATTTGAGCAAGAATAAAGCTTTCATTTTCCTTTTCTTGTTTAAATTTGCTATTTTGTGACTTTGAGAGAGCTTGGATTGTAGAATTCAAGGAAGCTCCTCATCACAGTCATAAAAATGAAAACTTGAAAATGCATTCCTAAAACCATTAGGCCTTTTTCTTTAAACTCTCTCTTTGATGATCCAATGTACTTTGAATTTTGTTAATATTATTTTTTCTTTTTCTTTTTTTGGAATTTGTCACCCCCCCTAAGCAATCCTCTTTCTATCTTAACAATGAACTGGTAGCCTAGTGGTAAAGACTCTTAAATTGAAAACTCCAAGTCATGGATTTGATTTTGATGAACAATGTTAAGTTATATATCTTAGGGTATATCTATATTATCCTTTTGCCCTCTCCCCTCCCTACCAAATCCTCTTCCTATCCTAGATGGGAGGATTTTAGAGATTAGCTGTAAGGTTGAAGACTTCAAAAGGCATTGCCAAAACCATAAACTCTCTCTTCATTGATATGTATGGGTTATAGTTAAGAAGAAGTAGACATTAGAGCCCAACACTTTTTAATTATATGTACCCTAAGACATATAACACATACAATACTTTGGTAGAAATTAGGTAAAATAATAAGATACGGTGTGACTCAAATTAGCAAACTCTTATTTCCATAATAGTTGTTAGCAAGATAATCAAGTAAGTAATAATAAGATGTTAGCCAAGTGATAAGACTTTTGACTTGAAAGCTTCAAGTTATGGGTTCAATTCTGATGAGCAATTCTAAGGTCCATCTTAAGGTATATCCATATTACAATTATTTTGGGATTCCAATAGGGTAACTTAGCATTACCCATTAAAATCAAAAACATAAGTTGGAGCTTTCAAATCAAACGACTAGACTAACAAACAAAGAGAAAGTCTAAAGAAAAAGCCCAATAGTTTTAGGAATAATGTTTTAGGCTTTTATCCTTACAACCCAAAACAATTTAATTCTAGGTATACCCTAACATATATATAGCTAACATGATACTATAACAAAGCTTAAAACAAATATAGCAATATTTAAAATCTAATGCTAGTTGGCTCACATGGTTAGCTCATTGTCTTGTTAGCTAAGAGGTCAAGTTTAAGTGATACTTGAGATATCATTATATTTCTCTATAAGGGGATTGGGTTGTGTTAGATCCCATAAAAATTCAGAATACATTACATGCTTAATCAAAGAGTAGAAAGCATCAAAAACAATATGGAAAGAAATAAATTTCCAATTTTAGGGATGTTTACTTATGTGAACAATCTTACAATAGATGCTTAAAACAATAAGATAGGAAAATTAATTATTAGTGGGGAGGATAGTTCCAATGCTATTAACATGTGTATCATTTCAATATCTATGCTTAAACTTAAAATAGTAAAATAATTTGATGTAGTAATGGAAAGTTTTAATAAAATACCAACTTTTGTAGGAGAGGAAGATACACAAGTAAATGTTGGTATGTAATGTCGATCATGGTTGACCTTACATTGAGTCTCTTTGGCATCTTCTAAACCTTGCTTATTAACAAATGAATTTATGTTTGGGAAGATAGTAATCTTCTTACATGAAGAAAAACTTTCATTGCATGCAATGTATCCAAATTGATTCATACCTCCTATAGTAAAAGGAAAACTATTCAAACAAGCTTTTGTCTTCTCTAGTTTCTTTATTACCATTTAATCATTCGTATTATTGACATTATCTTTATTATTTGTTTGTTCAACTTCATATTTTTTTTTTCTTTTTGTCCTTGATTCAGTACAATTTTTTTTCTTAACATCAACAGGTTTTTTCTTTTGCTTGATATTTTCTTTTTGTGTAGAAAAGGATAAACATTAAACAAATATCCTTCACAATGACAAGATTGAAATATATAACCAATTGAATGTATGTCTTTCCACCTTCTTATAATACCAATTCCTTCTTATAGTTAAGAAGATTTATTTCAATAAAAAAATGTCTACAAGAACCAAATGGTATAGAATTATATTTTATATGCTTAATGAGATTAATAAAACTAATAATTTTCTTGTTAGCTCTTCAAAAAACAAACAGAAGATTAAATAACTCAACAAAACATGGAACTCTAGAATATTCTTCAAATTGGACATTCAAATTATCTATTATCTATTCTTCAAATTGGACATTCAAATTGCAACTTTAGCAATCTATTATGAATAATAAACAATGCAAGCTTATATATAAAAGATCCTATATTTAGGGCACACTGCATCATTAAAACATTACCTAACTTAACAAATAGAAAAAAACAAGAATAATACCTAGTCTAAATGACTTTTATGTCATGCTTTTGTATCATAATCATTTAACTATGAATTAAAACTTTGATTACGTAGCAAATAACCTAAAATTTGAATGAACACATATTGTGATGTATGATTAGCTACGAGTGACTCATATACATCATTGGATAGAACAAAATTAAATGGCTTAGTTGCATGATCATCACTAGAAGAAGATGTCACAAATTTTTACTCCCCAACTTGTAAATATGCATTTTTAGAATCAATAGAAATTTTTACATTGATAGAATATGTAGAAAATTTGGCATCGGTTAAAGAATTTGAAAGTAATTTAGAATCCCCAATAGAGGAATTCTAGAGAGATTAAATCTATTGGAGAAAACTCAAAGAGAGAAATCAAATCTAAATAAGAAATATTATATCCAAAGGACAAACATCAAATTTGAAGATAAAAGAAATTTTAAAACTATATTGTATAATTTGAAAGCAAAACTAGATGACTATATATGCCCCTTGGATATCTGTCCAATACAAAACTTAATTATAACTTTATAACTTAATGCTATTCATTATAATCTAAAACTAAATTTTTTTACTTAAGTCTACTAAGACTCCTTGGATCTATCAATTCAATTCTAGAATTCCCTTTTCAATTTTTTTTTTAATTTATAACTTAATGTTTCTTATTGCAATCAAACTCATAACTTAGAGTTTCAAATATCAATGAGAAATGGTTCAAGTAGTTAGCCCATTATCTAGTAAAGATTTGTAGATAAGAAGCTGCTAGTTTATTTTGGTCAAGAGGCCAACACATCTAGCGCAATGGTGGGTGGGAGGGGGGTGAAGTTTGTCAACATCGTCATGTCAAAACATTAGTTTTCAAACAAAACAGAAACATTCGCATACTCAATTTAGTTTTACCCTCTTTGTTTGTTCATGACATTTTTGAGAAATACATCTCTCACATAAATAACAGCTCAAAAATGCCATGAACAAACAAAGACAAACAAACTTGATGAGGGTTAAACTAAATTAAGTGGTAGAGAAATAGAGGAGGGATAAGTGATTCCGTTTTTACATATCTTGTTACCTTGTCTAGTAGTCAAGCTTGGTTAAAATCATCTTATTTTAAATCATCTTCACTAATTGATATATATATATATATATATATATATAAGCTAGTATCATACTCAAGGCATCATTATGCTCCTGTATAATTCTTTTGAATCACCATGTTGACCATATGTCTTAAGGTGTAGTATGCTATTAGGCATTCACATCTTTGCAGCACATAGTGTAAGCTTACCATTATCTATCTTTCATCTCTTCGTATGTATAATCAATGAATTATTTTCTCTAAATGTCAAATTCAATATGGCATTAATGTCTCTAGAAAGTTTACATTTTTTAATCTTTTATCAATATTATTATTAGTTCTAATACTATTATTTGATCAAGATTTAAATATCTATGATTGTCAATAATAAAGTGTAATTATAGAAGTAGTGAATTTAGAAAATATGAAATGCTTCCACTTATCCAAAAATTAAGCATTTTTAATAGTACTTGATTCATTAAGGTTTACCTATTAGTATTCATTGCTCTCATTGGGATGTTCATGACCTTATATATCTTTTATGCAATGTGAAAAAGTCAATAATCAACTACTTTTTTACTTGTCCCCTTGCTTAAAGTTCTTAGCCTTGGTGTGGCTCATATTTACATGTTTTTAAGATAAGGTTGAATAGAGTTTTGTTTGGTAATATTTCTCAATCTCAAGGATTTCTTCTTCATGGTTGAAGTTGTATTTTTTTTTTTTTTGTCCTTTGAAATTTTAATGTAATATGGTTTACTACAAAGATTCTATAGCTAATGTTCTCTCTATCTACTCAAGGTTATACAATTTTACAACTCATACTTCAACTACAATCCTAAATGTATCTTTGTTTAATTTTTTTACATAAAGAGTTTAGTAAGAAGTAAAAACCCAAGAGGATGCTTCAATAAAAAGGTAACATCTAATCCTTTTCCTACCCCAAAGAAGAGGTTTTTAAGGATTGGTTGTAACAATGAAAATTTGAAAAGGCTTTTCAAAACCATTGAGACATTCCTTTTATGCTATGTTGAAGTTTCACCTTTTTTTATGCTCTTCTATGATTATACTCCTTTTCAAAACGTAAAATCCCAAAATAATTGTGATATAGTTTAATTACAACTTTATAACTAAGCATTTCAAATCAAGAGTCTTACCACTAGGCTAACATCCTATAATAGTACTTCAAGTGTTACTCAAACTCTTAACCTCTTATCAATAAATCCTTGTTAGATAACAAGCTAATCACTTGTGCCACCTTCAATTAGCAAGTTCAAATTGATGATTTTCTAGTAAATTCTCTCAATGGTTTGTTGATCTTAAAGGCTTCTTGTGGAATTATTGTAGCAAAAATTTTTTTTGATGAGGAATGATTTGAAAATGGAAAATTTTAATGTCTCTCAAAGTATAGAGACTATAAAAAAAATTTTAAAGCTTTTAATTCTAATTTATTTGATGATTTATATGCATCCTTGTCAAAAGATATCACTTCACAATACATATTTCTACAAAGACCTATGAGCTTATGGAAAAAAGCTACTTTTGGCTAGGTATGAAAAATGATATAAATAAATTTGTTAGAAAGTGTCTTGTTTGCATAAAATTCAAGGAAAATAAAGGTAATATTGGACATTATTTATCTTTGCCCATACCTAATGTCCAATGGAAAAGTGTCTTTGTGGATTTTATTTGTAGGATTCCAAATACATAAGCTAGTCATGATTCCATTTTTGTTGTTGTTGATAGAGTCACTAAAGTAGTCTATTTCTTCCATGTAAGAGAAGGCTCACTTGTATTTCCAAAAGGGTATAAGATTACATCATCTCCCATTGAATATTGTAAGTGATAGAATTGTTAAATTTACAAGTCATTTTTGAAGGTCATTTTGGTAAATTGTTGGGTACAAAATTATCTTTTTATAGTGTCTATCATTATTAAACTAATGGCCAACCTAAAGTTTTAAATAAATCATTACTCAAAATTTTGATGTGTCTTTATGAGGATTAGTGCAATATATGAGAAAATATTTTGTCACATGTTGAGTTTAGTCATAATAATTCTTGTCATTTCACTATTGGAAAAAGTTCATTTAAGGTAAAATATGATTATGCTTCTAGGATGACAAATGATTTAAGGAAATTTGATGATTGTGCGAATGTTAGTTCAAATTTTATGTAAAGCATGCAAGACTTGCAGAAGCAAATGAAGACAAAGCTTGAAGGTAAGAAAAAAAGTTGTTGCTACCAAGAACTTGAAAAAGAAGAAAGTAATCTTCAATTTTGGTGATTATGTATGACTCTATTTGGGTAAGAAGAGACTAAGGAATGTAAACTTCCTCCAAGTTCAAGTTTAAGAAAATTGGTTCATTTTAGATTAGGGCCAATGTGAATGACAATATTATGAGCTTCATCTTCCTAATCATTTTGCATTTTATTATGTGGTTAATATTTTAAATTTGATTCATTTCCATAGCAAAGTGCTTGCATCTAACCTTGAGGATAGCATCAAAATGCTCAAAGGTGCAATTATAAGTCCAAGCTTAGCTAAAACATCAAGGAAACGAATGGTGCTACAAGCAAGAGATGTATTGAGCACAAGAGGCTGGAGGAAGCATGAGTACTTGATCCATTAGAGTGATGAAGAGCTTGAAAATATCATTTGGGTTCATGAGTCTGATTTGGCTTTGTGGGAGCTCAATGCTATCCCAAATGTAATGTCATATTGAGGTCAAGTGTTATTTAAAGGGTGGGAGAGATGATAAGGATATCATCTAGTCTTAAGATGTTAATCCTCATTTGTGTTGTGTGTTTTATGTTTTTTTGCTAATTCTTGTATGCTTTGGCATGTTCCCCATGTTTTAAGTAGGTTCTGGAACTAAGGAGAGCTTGAATGAAGAGTTTGGATTGCAAGTTTTATGAGTTATGCTTTTCGTTGAGTGGTAGGAAAGACATCTCACCTTGGGAAAGGATGTCTTGTCTCGATTAAAGATGTCTTTTGATTGGATAGGATATCTTCCATAGAAACTTATCATTCTAGAAAGAGATCTTCCAAATGAAAAAGATGTCTTTTGTTAGGGGTTGGATCTCATGAAAGATATCTTACTAAGACCAAAGACATCCTTCAAAGCATGATGTCTTCTTAGGAAACATGTCTTTCATGATCCAAATACATCTTCTTAAACATGAGTAACAACAATAATTTTGTAATTCCGGTATCAAGCCATCTTAAAACAATTATAAATAGGCATCAAGCCCTTTCATTGTATGTCCATGATAATATGAGAAAAGAGAGGTCCATGAGAGGTGAAGAGAGAAGAGAGAAGAGAATGTGTAAAGCTCATATTGAGCATTCATTGCAGGCTCCATTGCTATTAATGTGTGAATGCATTGTGAGGAGATCTTAAGCCCTTTTCTATTTCATTCTCCATTGTAAGGAAGAACAAAGTATGATGTTATTTTCTTGTTTTTAATTGTGTGAACATTTTATAGGATTTGACTTCAATTTGACTTGTTGAGGCCTAGTCCTTACCAAATGTATTTTTATGTTTTCATTCCTACAACTAATCCTAAAATCCATGCCGCCACCCATCCCTCCCCCCCCCCCCCCCCCC